>JAURVB010006116.1:0-26838 GCA_033002965.1 Piper betle | reverse complement strand
AAATAGAGGCGGATTCAGTGGTGAGGTGGCTAAATCCGGCGGCCAGCCTGGACGGTGATGGGCTCCGCTCTTATCGGGGAAGGCTGTGGGAGGGTCGGCAATGTCAAAGCTGTGACTGGATGGCCGCGACAACTGTCGTTGGTGACAGAATCGATGATGCGAGCACGTCGCTAGGCGCGGCGTCGTGGAGGCCAGGCGACGGCCGGGGCGTTCGGGGCATCATGACAATGCCGCGGCAGGGCCTCGTGGCAGCAATCCGCGGTAGGGCGACGTCGGCGGCGACAGCGACGGCGGTGGTGGCGACGAAAGGGGGCGATGCGGCAAGGGTTTGAACGGGGAAAGAAAAGGGTTGGGGGGTTTGAGCGATGGCAATATCCCTAAATAAGACTTGACCTCGAGCTCGACTCGACTCGACTCCATCCCAAGTAAATAATAATAACTAACTCAGAAATAAATCCTAAAAAAATCCATAAAATAAAAAAAATTCATAAAATAAAACAAACACTACAACATCATAATGACATGCTTTATAACTAATAACCCACCCAAATTCCCTGTAACGCGTCCTAACGCGATAAATGACCTAAAATTAATTTTACGATCCACTATATATAAAAATAAAAAAATAACTTGCATACTTTTATATATTCTAATAACATTTTTTTGTTCATGATATTATCATCATATATTTAGGTACACATGACCTTCATGACTCGTACACGCGACCGACATCGGCTTAGTACAGCATATTTTAAAGCATACTCGACTCGAACTGACGTTTGAACTGATCGGTTCATAAGCATAAAACCCTGACTCAGATTGTTGTTTTTACATTATGTTTATAATGTGATATATATTTTTTCGAAGATGGATTATACAAGTTTATTATTAAATGTAAATGAACAAAGTGAATGTGAAAAAGATAGCAAAAATTTGATTGCTAAAGAAGGAGAATCTATAGACAGTACATTATCAAAAAAGAGAAAAATAGTATCCGGTGTATGCACCTATTTTGATAGATAATATTAGAAGAATGGAACATTTCCTATTTGTCGTTATTGTGAAAAGAAGTCTGAAGAACTGAAAGTTATGAAACTACTTATTTATAGAAGCATATTGAAATAAAATATCTTAATTTTAAAATAAAAAGGATATAAAACATGAGTAATTAACTTTTTTGTATTTTTTTCATGTAGGTGAGCTAGACGAAGAATCAATTATTAGAATATTTTATCTTTGAAGTAAATGTAATATTGGACTACATTTTGATGCCAATAATTATTTTAAAGTTTTTATATATTGATTATCTTTTGTTTGACTTTAAAAATTGAGAGCATGTTAACTAAATTGTAAGTGGTTTGATATGATTATTAATGTGAATGTATAGTTCTAAATTCCTAAATATAAGAGTGACTTTTATCCTTTTTTATGTATGTCATTTTTAGATATTTAAGATATTAAATATTAATTTTATGTATTAACTTAATTAATTTTACCGTATATTTATATTTTAAAATTTTCATAAACTATAATATTAGTCTTATAAATGTTGAAGATATTATATTATTGATATAAAATATCGGACACTCGGTCGTCGTTCGGTTGGACAAAAAATGTCCATGTTTGGTTTATTTTAATTCGGTAAAATTCGGTTGAACATGCTCCAAATGTCGGACGGACGGACAAATTCGGACGTCCGCGCCCACCCCTACTAATTACTATGCCTGTATTTGTGATATTTGACTTATTTATCTTTGTGAGCTTCCTGCCCTAAGAAAATTATAAATACTCTTATTTATAACCATGTAAGAACAGGGATGATCCTTTTAATTACTCAAGATTTTGACTCAATACGTTGGCAAATCAGTGCGCTTAGCTCTTGTATTCTTTAAAAAAATTGTGTAGTTAACCTTCTTTTTTCACCCATTTGATCGTATCGATGAACCCAATGGCGGTCCTTATGACAAAGATATGACAAGGCTAAAATTCTAGGTGTTATGTACTAATTCAGCACAAGGTTCATGAAAACAATTTACAGTGGTATGGAGCTTGTATGTAAACAATAGACACCCCTGGTGTGCAGTGTACTTGGTTTGGTGGTTACACAATATTGTCTTGCCCTTCCTTTTTTTACCTACCTCTTTTAGTGTTTTTTTCCCCTTTCCTTTCCCATTCATCTCTCACCAAAATTTTGTGACTTCCTATCTATGCTCGTGATTCAGCACGTACAGTGTATGGTAACTTCTCACTCTTTTCAACTACTCCAATCTTTTTTTATCCCTTGTCCAAACTGTGTACCACGTGTACCATCTTCTTAAGTGGTCTCAAAATTCATACATAGATCTTTGATCCAGTCATCATTTACCTTCACCAGTGGATTGAAATGCATATTTGTTTATCTTTTCCCTCTTTGATCCACAACTGCTTCACTTTCATGCGTACCAATTATCTCCCATGATGTTTTCTCAACTCCTCCTCTCCTTAGTAGTTTTGTTTACTTCCTGTTTGATTTTTTTTTCAAAGATATATAATTATTTCTGTGAACATATCCACATGTTCTTGTGCTTCTTTATTATGCTTTGCTTCTTTCTGCTCTAATTTGGAAGTATTATCTTTTGTTGATCAATGGTATGTTTCAGTGCAGGAACATCATTTTTCTCTGTTACAATGGGAGACAGAGAAACTTCGCAGTGATGTTGACAAAATGCGTAGTGAGCTAAGGTATGGTGGCTTATATTAACGATCAGTTTTATAAACTTGACGTAGTCTGCATGTCTTATCTCTTGTATACTGCAGTTCATCTTATTCCTTTATTCATTTCAATTTATCTCAACTTACTTGTACTTGTCGCATTGTATACACTTATGCATATCAATGAAGATTAGACCCTCAAATGGTCAAGCGCTTGAGTTTTCAGTTTAGAATGTACATCATCTCTTATCATGCTTTTATGACCGCTGATTTTACATTTATCTTTCTTTATGATTGGCGAGGGTACGAGATCGACAAGGTCACTGCTGGATATTGTTTGGATTTGAACCTTGAGAGGGGGTAAAAAATTCTTAACTTACAAGTTTTAAGGTTGATATTTCATTCTATTTGGCTTAATATTCACTCCATCTTATAACTAGGGACAATAAATATTATCATAATAGCTGGCCTCAAAATGGCTAAATTACTTGAGGCTAGGATGTTGAGAACTTTAAATGTTAGTTTTCATTAATTTAACGGTGCTTAAGTTAATTTATGACGGCACATTTTTAAGGTTCAAATTTCACAACCACTGCATTTACTGAAACATTAATTTGATATTCCCTAGTGTTTTTAAGATGCAAAACGGATACAACAGAAACAAAATTTCTGGCAATAATGATAAGCATGTGTAATTGTGTATCATATCACTATTATTGTAAATTTCTTGATTTCAAAGTAGGATTTCTTTTTACTTTCTTTATTAATCGTCCTTGGTCTCACTTTTCTTGCAATCAAATTATATATTATGATATTGATGTGTGAACTTTATTTACTTATTTCCATTCAAGTGTGGCATCAAGAAAGGATGATGATATTGATGTTTGATAATATCTCGCTTCTTTCCTTTCAAGTGCTGCATCAAGAAGTCATGATACTGATATTTGAACTTTATCTTGCTTCTTTCCTTTCAAGTGTTGCATCAACAAATTTATTTAGGGTAAAAAATTTTCACTTTAGTTTTGCATGAGTGTTCTTCATTGATGTAATTATCAAAGAGATCAATGCGCAAATCAAAATCTAAGCTGTCAACCTCATCCTAACATGGATTAGGTGAGATGATTGAAGTCGATATTTTTCTAAACATTTGGCATTTTACGAATTTAAGTGAAGAAAATGACACCCGCCTAGAGTTTCTGAACATATTGCATGTGTAATATTAAGATGAAAATAAATTATTTATGACAGGCGTATTCATGATGAATTGACAAATCAAAGTGCAGAAATATCAAATCTTACTAACAAGCTTGGCCGAGTAAGGCAACTGCAACCTCTTAGGTACCTTTTGTTGAACATTTAGTTTGTGTATATTTATGTGCTAGTTTGCAATAAAAATATTGGAAATCCTTCATGAAGAGCTCAGTTGGAAGCAGCCAAGTATGAGGTGATAAAATACTGCATAGGTACACTTGTCTCCCTATGTGCTGTTGGTCTTGCTGTGGTTCGATTTTGGATGTAGGCAGAACGTTCTTGAAAATCCGACCAAATCAAGGGAAATTCATTTTGTTCGTTTCTTAAACAATTTTCCAAGAATTTTTCAATGGTAAGTCGTTGAATACTCAATTGTTTTCACCGTGTCACCTTTGTAATCTGTAACTGTACAACTTATTTAATGTAGTGCAGCCTAATTTTCACCTTTCGTCCTAATTCCTATTTGTATATGTTCATTTGTTAAATCAATGTGGTATACCTGAGTGGAAATTGTTTCCTCTTTGCATATGAGCATTCCCCTCTTGGCTTTCCTCTTTTCATGGTCCCCGTTGAATGAGCGGGCTAAATTAATTTATTAAAAAATATTAAGACAAAATTTTTATTAAATATTTTTAAGAAGAATAGAAGTTTGTTGTTATGTAGTATATATTTTTATATATATCACATATATTTAGAAATCTAACATATATGAAGTAGATATTATTTGTTAAAAAATTAATTTTGTGGTTTAATGAACCTAATATATATTTGAATGTTAGTTTTATCAGTAATTAGAAGATTTATTGTTATTTTTGGAGATTGGCTATTTATTAAAAAATTAATTTTGTCGTTAAATCTTAATTTTATTGTTATTTAGAAAAATTTTACAAATAAATGGTAGCATAAGAAACATATTGCAATTTTTGTTAAAAGTGACGAGAAACCTGGTTGGTTGCGATGGGCAGCACTCGAGATTCTCCTTCCTTTTCTGTTCGTTTCAGAAGATGAATTGGTTAGGTTGAAAAGGATTGGACAAAATTTGGAAAAAATGAACTAGAATGAGAATTTTGAAGGAAAGTTAAAAGTAGAGAAGATGTAAACGAAAACAAGGCTTTGGTCAAGAGCCCCTACGCCTCGCTTTAACTCTTCATGTTTCTTAGGAAACAATTCATTGAGCCAATATGATGCACTACATAGTTATTTATTATTCTTATATTTTTATTTGATTATTTTCAAATATTTTAGATTTTTATATAAATTTAAATTAATATAAAATATGACATACTTTTATCAAAAGTTTTTCTATAATATTTATTATACTTGATTAGTGTTAAAATAGATATTAATTTTTATAATCTTATATATTCTTGTTTGTCTTCTTGCCCATGTAAAATAGTTTATACTCATAGCTGATAAATCTTGCTTTCTCCCCAATATATTATTTCACTTCTTATAAGCATGCTTTTTGTTTTTTTGCGTTTGAGAGTATATATGGAAGTTTAAATTCTTTGTCCCAATGTCCCCAAATTCTATGAATCACACCTAACACCTAAGAACACATAGAATGAATGTTTTGTTGTAGTGCATCACTTCCAAAAGAGCTTCCTAATTTGTCATTGCCAACTTTTCACCACAATTAGGTTCTTTACTGCTCATTGCTTTTGGAGAATGCCCTAAAACGCTCTTGCCTATTTTTCACTATGATCGGATTCCATTGTAGTGCGTTGCTTGCACGAACACCTTAGGTTGAATATGATGAAGTAAAAGTCTAAAATCTATACAAGTGTAAATGACAGAGTTTTGTTGGTCAGATGCTATTCTTGACGCCACCCTTCTCCGTCATTCAAACTTGAAATCGGCAATACAAGATCCAGTTATAGAGCATGAGCACAAGTGTTGATATCATCTATGATAAGATGAAGTGGAACGAAAGAAACCATATCCCCAACCTTAATTTTTTAAAATTAGGCGGATGATGATATTTTTAGCAGAACTAAGTACAATTGCATCTAAGTAAGAGTTAAAATAATGATGATTACTTTTGAATGAGTCTCCGGTGTCTACTTCCATGTGCAATTATTTTTTCCTCTTCTTTTTTTTTTCCTTCAAGAGATAAAAAAAAATGAAATTTATTTTTTGTATATGAGAGGAGCATCTCGGGTGACTCAGGTGGAAAATAATCATGATCAATTTAAATATAAAATACAATAAATATGTGTTAATTTTTTTAAAAATATATTACAAATATATTATTTTTAGTAAGGTTAACTATTTAAAATTTTTATATTATTTACATTTATTTGATGCTAACCAAATTAAGCATTAGGGATTGCCTTAAAAACCTTATATTTTTAACTCTTTTAGTAAATTAAAAATGAAAATAAAAAGAGGTTGTTCAGGCTTTTAGAGAAAGGTTGCATCGAATAGAATAAAAACGTTAGAGGCCATGTTAAAAAAACGAGAGAAAATAAATAACTAAGGTAGGCTCTTTTTATAATAAAAAACACTCACTCTTGTCTCTTTTTCTCTCAACAATTTATTCTTCAACCCCTGCATCTCTCTTTTCATCCCTAGACTCCATCTTCTTGTCATAATTTTTTTGTTTTGTTTCTTTGAATATGTCTCCATCCTTTTTTCTTTCTTATTTTCTTGTTGGTTTTTGTTTGCGGTTGGGGGATACCACATCTTCCTCCTCCCCTACCCCCGCCCCTGCCACCGTCTCAGTGGGTGGCCGCTACATCTCCTCCGATCACGGCCCCATCTTCTCCCACTCCCATCCTCCCGACTCCGCCCCCAAGTGCAAGCGTGGCTGCCCCCACAAGAACTTCCCCCCGCCGCCGTTGCCGCCTCCTCCCCTCACCCCACCACCCCCGCCTCACCTGTATGTTGAGAAAAAATCATACAAGCAAACACCCAAGCATTTTTAGAAAAAGGTAGGGAAGTAATAATGCATCCACTTTAGTACATAAGTCACTCTGAAGTTTGTGTGTGAAGCCTAATCAGGTTAGAAGCCAGTACATTAACTCACGTGTCAATATTGCGCTTCTAACTCAATCTCTTCTTAGAAAAATTCCCTCCATTTTTTCCTAGGGTGAAAATTAATGAGCAAGACTTGCATATGCCTGTTGTAGACGCCCATGGAGATGCCAATAAGATTGACTGATGGTGATCCTCATTATCAACGGTCCTGCAACAGGCGTCCCTAAATTTTTTCGAAATTTCCCGTGTAGATTTATTTCATGATTATTTTATACTCTCACTTGATTATAAATATATTTAATTTATATAAAATAATTAATTTAATATTATTTTATTAATAATATTGAATATAATTACTCTAAGTAACAGTGTACCTACTTTAAAACTTTCAAAATTTCTATTCCACTTTTTACGTCAACATAGGGACTCAAATATCTTTCAAGGAAATTTAATATTTGTTTGTTGAAATACATTTTTTTAGGGCTTGATGGTGGCAGATCTTTATGTAGAGAGATAAAAGGTTTGAAGTCAGGAGTGATGCCTTCTTGAGGGTAAAATGATCGGTACTCCGAAGTATTCCCCAAAGTTTTTCTTTAATTATTTTTAAGAATACCAGGGAAAACTGAATAGACAACAACACAAACAAAATGGCTAAAAAGTAAAAAAGGTACATCACATACAATAGTGCAACTACAATGTAAAATATTTTAATATTTACACTCATCTATTGCTATATTTCAGTTGTCTTAAGTCTGATGTTTTCTTCAGAGGTCATGTCCCAGAAATTAAAAGAAGAAGAGAATGGTGAAAGCATTTACTGGAAACCTAATTCAATGGTCCTTTTATCTTGCGGAGACTTCAGGGAATGCCCTTATAGGTCCAAGACGATTCATCGGGAAATCTTTGCCGTCAGGTCTCTAACAAGTTTAGCAGCAGCCAGTGCAGTCAGGCCATCAACGGTGTCACGCTGGGGGTTGAATTCAACATATGCAGCTACCACATCAGCTTGAAGATTGTGGAGGATGTTGAGGACATATCTATCTGAGAGGCCGCCAGGCTCAATGTGTGGACGCCAGGAGCAAAAGCAGGGTCCAGGCAGTCCACATCCACTGAAATGTACACACCCTTTGCACCTTGGCCCAGTTTCTGCATCAGGAAAACAGTAAACAACATAACTCTCTAGAACATTATTCTCTATCAGGGATATCCTCGGATTTCAAAACATGATGCACCTACAACATGAAAAGCAAGTGCAGCTTGAATGGTCATCGTATAAAACATGTACCAGTTTTACAGATCATAAATATACCTGGAATGCTCTTGTGCACTGCCCGTTTTTCCGGCGTAGGCAGTGCATCAGTGAGATAGCCGCTGGATTGAAATCCAACGGCATGTTAATCTTCCCCCGCACCCCCACTCTCAACTCAATCCCCCCCCCGGCCCCGCCCTCGTTCGGTAGGGGAAGAAACAGGGGAGAAAACACTCGGGGTAATTTCATAATAAAATTTGACTTAGTCTCGACTAGAGGTGATATTACAAAATATATTTTAAAAAATATTAAAAAATATAGTAAAATATCATAAAATAAAATAATTGAGTTCTAACTCGAATAACATGTTTTAAACCTAATAACCCACCTAAAATTAATAAATAATGCGTCCTAACGTGATAAACAGCTTTAAATTAATTTTGCGATCCACTATATATATATATATAAATTGACATACTCTTATGTCTTCTAATAACTCTTTTTTTTCTGCATTCATCACATCATGTGTAAATACAACAAAGCTCTGTCCTCCCAGAATTCGGAAACAAGTCAATGCTTGTATTCAAGAATGACCGGCCTCTCATTAAGAACATTCAAATTGGTGGCAGAACTTCAATCTTGCTCTCATCAAACCAGCTTCTTTCATGATTTGTTATTTTAATATTGAAGTAACATGTAAAATTATGATGAATTAAAGCAATTCTTTTAATCAAACTTATAAAATCTAGTCTTGCTATTATGCTTCCAAGAGTTGTTAGAAAGTGAAACATCAGAACACAGCATAGACAAAACACATGAGAGCCATCTCATTTGATTTTCTTCCACTTGATGAATACAAGTACAAACCATGAAAGATCATGCCTAACAAACACATCAAAAAACAAATGTAATTAAAACTTTGGTTGTCTCAATCCTGTGCGCCAGGTTCAGGTTAGCATCTAGACATGGATGGCATAGGTCCTGCCCGTGGCAAAGGGACCTGGCCGACGGCGGCCAGATCTAGCTTCCTCACCACATAAGGTAGTGCAACCACATCTATGGCTGCACGGCTCGATATGACCGAGGGTGGCTAGATAAGGCTATCCAAAGCAGGATGACGCTGACATGGCTGCACGGCGGCCGCTAGTGCCAGCAGCAAATGGACCTAACCAGCAGCAGCTAGATCTGGCCTCCCCACCACATAAGGCCATGCGGCCAACCCAATCTGACCACGGGCGGCCATGTCCTGGTCGCCACTCAACTAGAGTTGGCCAGTGGGTGGCCAAACAAGGCCGGCCGAGGCAGATGTGGCCAACACAGCGGTCCGGCGACTGCCGATGTCGTGAGGCAGCTAATTTATTTTTTTAATAATAAGAATAGATCTGGGTTGTGCTTATAATCGGACGACCAAGATTAAAGTTTGGGGTAGGAATGCTTTCCTACCTTTGGCTGAGAAACACTTTATCCAATATATATATATATATATATATATATATATATATATATATATATATACATATTATCACATCTTAAAAGAAACAACAACGATGTGGTATATAGTTAGTTTGCTTGTAAAGTGTAATTTATAATTCCTTCATAAGGAATTTCTCTGTGGTTTTTTATCCTCTAATTTGGGAGTTTTCCATATTAATTTTCTAGTGTATTTGTTCTCAATATTTTGTTTCATTGTTTAATTATTAACAATTATCTTGTTACACGCTTCCGCAGGTGCAAATTTACTCCAACAATTAGTATCAGAGCGTTGGTTGGTTAGACTAGAATCGCTGCATAAAAGGGTTGAAGGTGTAAAACTCATGATTCGAGTCAGAGTTTTACATTAATCGAACCAGCCGGTTCAATCGTTGGTTCGAGTTAGTCAATTTCATGAACCGCGTGCTAAGGCGAGGCCAGCCGTGAGTTATAAATGATGAGGGTCAAGTGTACTCAAGTATATAATGATAACATCAAAAAGATGATGAGAAATTAGTTATAAGAGTATATGAAAGTATGTAGTATTTTTATATATTTGATCGTAGAATTATTTTTAGGCTGAATAACACATTAGGAAGTGTTATAGGCAGTTTTGGCTAGGTTATTAATTATAGAATATTTCATTGTGGTGTTATGGTATATAATATATTTTATGAGATTTTCCCATATTTTTTAGATTTTTTAGGATTTATTACGTGTTTGTTATTATTTTTTACTCTAATCGGAGTCAAACCAATATTTATTTATGATATCACCACCGAACCATTTCATCCCCCCTATGTTTTCTATCCCCCAAACCCTTGATCACTGCGACCTTCACCCTCGTGCTCGTCGCTGATGTTAGCTTGTGGCGGCTGCACCGCAGCCAATCTATGTCGCCCCGCCTCGACCAACCCCGACCACCGTCTGGCCACCACGACACCGGAATCGCTCCACGAACGTGCAACATTCCCCTCACTCAATTTTCCACTGTCCAGGTTGCGCCGCCACCGCTGTGACACCGACAACCACTCTATTGACCTCCCCGACATTTCCCCATCCCTGAGTGTAGCCACCGAGGCCGGTCGTGGGCCCGATCGGAGCGATCGACTGCCCCAGCTGAACTCATCGCCGCAATCGATGGTCTTCGCCACTGCTACCGTCCTCACCGTCATCCTACCATTGGGTCGAGCTCGCCGAGCCAGTTGCCGACCCATAGCCCCACTTTCCTTGCCAGAAAAAGCCACCAAAAAATTGCCGGAACCCGCCAAAAAATTGGATTAGCCAAAATTCGTCAAAAATCAGCTGATCTTTCGCCAAATTCATCTGGTAGAACCCAATCGAAGTTCGGATGCTGCAGGGTGCCGAATTTACCTCGAACTAAGCAACGAACCCTAGTCGTCGCCAATTGCCGACGACGTGCCAGGTATAATTTATTTTAATTTAATTATTTAAAAGTAATGATTATTAGCACAACATGCTAGGATGAAAGGATTGAGTGATTGATGTGTTAGATATTTTTATGTTAATAAAAATATGAAGATGTGTGAAAAATGAATACTAAGGAATTAATTAGGTAGACTAAATAAGTACTGTAATCTAATGCAACGTAGAGTAATAAAAATTATTATTGATGTGTGTTGATTGTTGCATGGTTGATGTGAGTATGCTATAGGATGTGTGAATGCATCATGAATGGGCGTTAGTATTTAGTTTTGATGTGTAAGTACGGAGTAGGAGCTTGCCGCCTAGGAGCATGGACATGCTTGAAACTTTTACCACGTCCGTTAGGACTCGCTTTTGGTTTTATCTTTATACTCCATCGTGTCTTGTTTTTTTACAGGCAAGCGGACTTGTCGAGTGGTGGATTTATTGTATCCCACTCCACGTGGGCCATTTAGTCATACGTTATTTCCGAATTAATAACCCTCGAGGATGAGATCCCTTGAATTCATTTTTGAAACTCAGATCCAGCTCACGATGCCTTCGGGCTAATTATATAAATCCCTACCTTGACCTATATACATATAGTTTTTCACATTTTCAGTGAGAGATGGAATGAGGGAAATTTGACAATCGTGCTACACGAGTAGGCATGTGCCAGTCAAAGCCAAAAATACTGATAACCATGCTACGCCATCAAGTATGTGCCAATCGATAGTGGGCTCTGGATTAGTGTGCGAGCCATTCCATTCCCAAGGGATCCTGATAACTCCACCTTTGAGTTCCTCAAACCTGGAGAAGTGTGGAGGTTTACGAGTACTGCTATGCAGCATATGTCTAGACTTGTTGTTTTAAAGGGTACTGAAGGCACATACCTGAGAGTACTTGGCTCCTGTACTCGCCCCCTGTACTCAGGGCCAGGAATAATACAGAGGATGTAGAGGGAGGAAGAGAAAAGAATGAATTTGCTGGGCAAGGGAAAGATGAAAATGCCAAGTCATGAGAATTAGTTAGAAAGGGGATGCTTTCGAGCTGAGTCCGACGGCTCCTAATTAATGCCCTTATGAGAGTTCTAGTGGAAGTTATGAATGTTTTACTTTAATAAGAGGGTCAGCCCTCCTGTGTCAGTTTGTTACTAGTTATTTCTGGACCAGAAACGCTCGTTACGAACGGTTTTTTATTATTTATGTAGGTGAGAATCTCGAGGATTGAACGCTGTCAGGACCGCGGAAGAGTAGCAAGGCTGTTGAACACATGTACCTGCCGAACGTAATGGATAGTAATGATGATTTCTAAGCTATGCGAATGATGTGTTTGTTCAAGATTATTCCGTGAAATGCTATGAACGTTTTGCCTGTGAAACGAAACTAAAATGAAAGTGAACAAGGAGCCTTGGAGTTTAGACTCGGCTCGAATGAGGCAGAAAGTAAAAAGACTAGAATGGAAATGATAATGTCATGTTTTGGAATTATATCGATATGAATATTTATTGTTGTTGTGGACAGGTTGGCCCCTATTGCATTTTTAGAGGAGACTCTGTCCATTTTGTTTTAAAAATTATTTATTTTTTAACTTGTTTTCACAATTGTTTTGTTTTTGCTTGCACATCATGGCATGCACATAGGACTGCGTTAGAACCTAATTATTCCATCCATGCATTGCATACTTGCACTACCATTTTAAGACGTCGTGGGTAGATCTAGGTCGGCTTAACCAAATCTAGTAGATTAGCAAATGGTTCAGTCGCCAGTGACATTTTCGGGTCGGTTCACAGGTGAACCAAAACGGGGTGTTACAAAAGGTATTCTTCTAGATCTCTTTTGAATCCGGTTAGTCAAGGGTTTTCATTGATGAGAAGTTTGATGGGAAGAATAGTTCTGTTCTTTGGCAAGAAAAGGTTAAGAACATTCTTGTCAATTAAGGACTCATGGGTATTGTTCGTGAGGGCAAAAAGCCTACTAATATGTCTAATAATGACTAGTTTAATTTAAAGAGAGGGTGTTGGGTGCCATTTGCATACATCTCTTTGATGAAATTTATTATAATATTTTGCATATAAAATCTTCATTTGCTTTATGAGCAAAATAAGAGAGCATGTGTATAACAAAATCTTTGACTAGCAAGACCTATCTTAAGAGGCAATTATATTACTTGAGGATGAGTGACTATAATTCTTTACATTCTCATTTGCATAAATTTAACAAGTTGTGTAATGATTTGTTGTATATTGATGAGAAGACTACAGAGGATGATAAAACCGACATTCTTATTAACTCTTTAAATTTTACATATAAACCGGTTGCAAAGACTGTGTTGTATAGTAAGGATTCCATTGAGTTTAATGATCTTGTTGCAACTTTATTGTCTGAGGAATTAATGACTAAAGACAAGAAGGAGATCAAGAATGATAGAGATTATCTTTATGTAGATATAAAGCCCAAAATAAGGAGAAAGTCTTTTAGAAAGGGAGTGGGAGCAAGGGGAAGAGCAAAGTAGATGAAAACAACATTGTTTGCTATTATTGTAAGAAGGATGATCACTTCAAGAAAGAATGCAATAAGAGGAAACAAGAGAGGGAGAAAAAGGAAGGCAAAAGAGTTGATCAAGCTTGTATAGCTGATTTCGATGCTGATGATGAGGGTCTGCTTAATATCACATATGGTGTAAATAATGGTGAGAAAAATTGGATTTTAAATTCTGAATGTTCATTTCATATGTATCCAAATAAGGAGTGGTTACATGATTATAAAAATTTTGATAAAAGTTCAGTTCTGATGAGAAACAACTCTGCTTGCAAGACTGTTGAGATTGGATCTTTGAGAATTAGAATGTCTGATGGTATGATTTGGATATTGACTAATGTGAGATATGTGCCAAAATTGAGGAAAATTTTGATTTCACTAGGTTATTTGAACACTAGTGGATGTAGAGTTGTCATGTCAGAGGGAGTCCTGAAGGTTACTAAGAGGTCATCATTGATCATAAAAGGTCAGAAGAACATGAATTTGTATATGTTACAGGGACACATTGTTGCCGGTGTTGCTGCAGTGTCAAACTCTGAGAAGGATACATAAAACACTTTGCTTTAATATACGAGATTAGGTCATATGAGTCAGAGGGACATGTTTGAACTACAAGGAACGGGTTTACTCAAGGATTTGAAGGCATGTCATCTCAACTTTTATAAGTATTGTGTTCTTGGCAAGTAAGTAAAGGTACAGTTTCGATTACCTGCATTTCATACTAGTAGTTTTGTCTTAAACTATATTTATACTGATGTTTGGGGGCCACCATCTATGAAATTTCAGCGTGATGCTATATATTTTATTACCTTCATAGATGATTTTTTCTAGAAAGTTTGGGTATACTTTATGAAGCATAAGGGTAAAGCTTTCTCCTTGTTTAAACACTAAAAGGTGGAAGTAGAAACTCAAACTTGAAAGAAGCTCAAGTATTTGATGTCTGATAATAGGGGTGAATATATGTCCAAGGAATTTTTGAGTTTTGTCAATAGGAAGGTGCAAGCTGACATTTCACAACACCATACACACCTCAGCAGAACGATGTCGTTGCATGGATGAACAAAAAATTATTGAAGAATGCAAAATATATGAGGTTGAATGCAGTGTCACCTAAGATATTCTGGGAAGGGGCAGTGAATATGACATGTTACATCATCAACAAGTCACCTCATGATGCATTGGAAGGGAAAGCTTCAGAGGAAATGTGTAACACCCTATTTCAGCTCACCTATGAACCAACCTGAAAATGTTACCGGCGCCTGAACCATTTGTTAATCTACTTGATTCAGTTAAGCTAACCTGGATCTACCCTCAGTGTCTCAAGACAGTAATGCAACATGCAATGCATGAATGGGATGCGTGGGTTCTAACGTTGTCCTACATGTATGCTATGATATGCAATCAAGTATAAAACAAACCAAACAAACAAAAAATTTTAAAAGAAATAGCTATTTTTAAAGCAAAATGAAAAGAGTCTCCCCTAAAAGTACAATAGAGACTACCCTATCAACAACAAGCAATATATATTTATAACAATAAAAATCAAAAACACAGTCCAAACACAACTTTTCCTTTACATTTTAGTTATCATTATTTTCCTCATCATCTAAACCAAGTCTAAACTCCATAGCTCACCCTGTTCATTTCCATTCACAATTTCATTCACATGCAAAACATTTACATTACTTCACAGAACGGCAATTCAAATTCACACAGATCAACACACATCATCATCACCAATTACACTTGGCAGTTATATGTTTGCGCTATTTCAGTGTTGCTTCTCCGTAGTCCCAACAGTGCTCATTCCTTGCAGTTCTCACTTACATATATAATAAAAAGACATCAATAAGAATCTTTACAGGTTCAGAAATAACTAATAACAAACTGACACAGGAGAGCAATAACTAGGAGCTGACGACTCGCGCGACAACGTCCCTTTCTATCTCATCCTCATTCATTGACCACTTTAAACTATCCCTTGCGCAAAAATCATTCTCTTCTTTTTCAACCCTCTACATCCTCCATATCACTCCTGGCCCTAAGTAAAGAAACTAAGTACTCTCAAACATGCGCCTTTAGTACCCTTTGAAACCACAAGTTTAGACATGCATTGCATAGTAGTACTTGTAAACCTCCACATTTCTTCTGGCTTGAGGAACTTAAAGGTGGAATTATCAGGATCCCTCGAGAATAGAACAGACGCTTACCAATTCTAGAGCTTGCTTTGACGAACACACACCCTATCTCAAGACAGGGTCGTCAATTTTTCCTCGTCTCACATCACACTGAAAATGCAAAAAACTACATGTACATAGGCCTGAGTAGGAATCTATATAATAGGCCCGAAGACATCGTGATCTAGATCCGAGTTTTCGAAAATAAACTCAAGGGATCTCATCCTCAAGGGTTATTAATTTGGAAATCTCATTCAATAAATCCACCACTCGACAGATCCGCTTACCTGTTAAAACAAAACACGACAAAGTTAGAAGTCAAACTAGAAGCGAGTCCTAAATGGACCTAGTAAAAGTTCAAATCATGTCCACACGCTTAGGCGGCGAGCTCCTACTCTGTACCTATATATCACACTAGAAGCTAACGCCACTTATGATGCATTCACACATCCTATAGCGCACACACATTAATACATACTCACATCAATCACACATCAATCTCAATCCATATAAGATTTTCTACCCTACGTTGCATTAGATTACAGCATTTACTTAGTTTACCTAATTAGTTTCTTAGTATTCATTTTCAAACAATTCAATCAATCAAATCCATATTTTTATTACAATAAAATTGTGAGCACATCGGTCCACCAATCCTAACATGTTGTGCTAATAATTATCACATTTAAGAAATTAAATCGAAGTTAATTATACCTTGCGTCGTCGGCAATCAACAACGGTTAGGGTTCCATCGCACCACTCGTGACTTGAATTCGGCACCCAACAGTGTCTGAAGTTCAATTGGATGAATTTGGCAAAAGATTCGGCAAATTTTAGCGAATTCGGTTTTCCAGCGGTTTCTTGTGGTCTTTCGGAAGCTTCGGGTGGTTTTTAGCGACTTTTCTGGCGAGGTGATCGGTGCTATGGGTTAGCATTAGCTCGGTAAGCTCAACCCAATAGTGGTGGCAGTGAGGACGGCAATGGCGGCGACAAGTCGGCTAGGTTCTGTAAGTTGTCTGATTGGCTCTTGACTGGCCTCAGTAGCGGCGCTAGGTATGGGGAAATGTCGTCTAGGTCTAGGGGAGGGGTGTCAACATCATGACAGCTGCAAAGCGTCGCGGTCAGCAGCTGAACGGCGTGGGGACGGGCTGCGCTAGGGCACGGCTCCCGTGCTCTTACAGGGCTAGGTGGCATCAATCTGCGGCAGTGAGGAAGCCAGAGGTGGCATCGGTGACATGAATCAGGGCGGTGTTGGCTATGGTTGGGGTTTAGGAAGGAAAAAAGGTCGGGGTGAGGTTTGATGGCAATACCATGAATAAAAGTTGACTCAACTTTGACTTGAATTAAAAATAATAACTAACTCGTAATGAATCCTTAAAAAAATCCAAAAACTAGAAAAATAATCTCATAAAATATAATACACACCATAATATCACAATGACACGTTCTATAACTAATAATCCACCCATATTGCCCTATAATGGGTCTTAATGCTTTATTAAATCTAAAAATAATTCTACAATCAAATACATAAAAAATACTGTATATTGTCATATACTCTGATAACTTATTTTTCATCATATTCTGACATTATCATCATATACTCAGGTATATTTGACCCTCATCGCTCATAACTCACGGCTGGCCTAAACTCAACATGTGGTTTATGAAACTGACTTGACTCAAACTAACGGTTGAACCTATTGGTTCACTAATGTAAAACTCTAACTTGAGTCACGAGTTTTACAAAATATGGATAAGTAAATTGATTGACTATGCTAATTTAAAAGCCTTTGGTTATCCATATTTTGTGCATAGACAGAATACACAGTGGTCTTCGCTAGACCCTAAGTCAAAGGGAGTGTGTGTTTCTTGAGTTTAATAAAGGTGTGGAGAGCTTTAAGATGTGGGAAGCAACATCTGTTATAATTAGTAGGGATGTTAACTTTAATGAGGAGCGCATTTTGCACATGAATCCCATGGAGGGTAAGGTTAATGAGGACAGGAACATTCTTCCAATGGAGCTAGATGTTAGAAATGCTTCTACAAAATTATTGGTTGAGGTGGAGCCTGCTGAACTATCTCAGGAAAAAACATCATCTAGTGGTACTCAGAATGAGGAGCATTTGCAGATCTATTCCTAGGCTAGGGACCGAGAGAGGAGGGAAATACATCCTTCTGTCCGACTTTGGTTTGAGGACGCTATTGTTTTTGCTTTGGTGGTGAGGAGTGGGTATCCAACTTTCTGTGAGGAAGTCATACATAGCAAGGAATCAAGCCGGTGGATGATGGCAATGATGGAAGAATTCGAGTCTCTTCATAAAAATGAGACTTGGGATTTGGTGGAGCCACCAAAAGAAAGGAAGGTAATAGGTTGCAAATGGAGGGGAAAAGAAAGCAATTTCTAAGAAAGATGGAAAAAAATAAGACTTGATTAGTAGGAAAGGGCTATGCTCAACGAGAGGGTGAAGATTATAGTGAAATATTCTCACCAGTTGTCAAACATATATCGATCAAAGTGATTTTGATTTTGGTGGTAATGTATGATCTAGAATTGGAACAGTTAGATGTGAAAACAGTTTTTCTTCATAGAGATTTGGAAGAGTGGATTTCATGCATCAACAACCTAAGGGCTTCAAGGAGTATAACAAGGAGCATATGATGTGCAAATTGAAGAAATCACTATATGGATTAAAAAAGGCTTCCCACCAGTGGTATAAAATGTTTGATATTTTTATGATTTAGGTTGGATATACTCGATCTGAGTATGATAGCTGAGTTTATTTAAGAGAATACTTGGTGATATGTCATATATTTATTTGTTATTGTATGTTGATGATATGTTAATTACTACTAAGAGTTTGGTTGAAATGAATAAACTCAAGTCTTAGTTGTCCATGGAGTTTGACATGAAATATCTAGGTGAGGCTAAAAAATTTATGAGCATGGAGATTAGATGAGACAGGAAGGCCAAAAAATTGTGGTTGTCACAAGAAAAATATGTGGAGAAGGTTTTGCAAAGGTTTGACATGGATAATGCTCAGGTACTATCAGTTCCTCTTGCTCAACGCTTCAAACTTTTGGCGGCTATGTCTCTTACAATAGATGGTGGTATGGTAGAAATGTTAAATTTTGTTTTACACAAGCTATTGGGTGTTTGATGTATTCAATTGTTTGTACAAGGTTGGATATCACTCATGTTGTGAGTGTAATTAGTAAGTACAAGGCTAATCTAGTGAAGGAGCATTAGAATGCTATTAAATGAGTTATATGATATTTCAGAGGTACTACTAATTATTGAGTGGTTTATATTCACAAAGATAGTAGGTAGATTGGCTTTGTGGACTCAGATTATGTTGGGGATCTATATATGAGGTTGTCTAGGTGGAAGTGCTATTTCCTAGAGGTTGATGCTTCAACCGACAGTCGCCTTGTCTACGACAGAGGTGGAGTATATGGCTACGATGGAATGTGCCAAAAAGTCGTATGGTTATGTGGTTTAGTGAATGAACTGGAGTTTCTCATAATTTGGTGGAGGTGCATTGTGATGATCAAAGTGTCATTCATTTTACTAAGAATCAAGTATTTCATGCTAGGACTAAACACATTGATGTGAAGTATCATAAACTTAGGGAAATTATTAATAATGGTTTAGTTAATTTGACAAAGATTCATACCGAGGATAATGTAGTTGATATGTTTACTAAGCCGGTAAATTTGGAGAAGTTCTAGCATTGTTTGAGCTTCATTGGATTGTCTCATTATTAGATGATGAGGAGTGCAGCCTACGAGGGGTTGTGGTTGCCCCAGTGAGGTGCGGGTTCGTGCCAATTTTTTATATGAGGATGGTTTCTATTTTAGTTTGAGAATATGGAGCATATTTTCTCAAGAAGGCGGAGATTATTGGATCTAAAACTCGATTTCGGAGCACCCAAATACCATGGAGCCCAAAAAAGTGGCAAAGCGCTCAGGCGGACTGCTCGAGCACTGGCACATGCCCATGAAGCCATGAAGCCCATGACGCAAGTAACAGGGATGGGAGGCGTTACGATGGTGGGCAGGTTGATATGATCCATATCTAAGCAATCATGTTAGCGAACTAGACCAAAACTCTTCCGCCCATTAAATAAAAACCAGATCATGTGCGTTCTGACATTGCATTTGATAATCATTGCGCTACATCAGCACGATCCACTTTTTATCCCGAAAAATCAAAGAAGAATATCTGCTCATATATACTCATTTGGCATACGAACAAATTTTATTCATTATTTTCACCTACAGCTAGTGGAGCATATACGTGTATTATTTTTATTATAGTGGGGTGGGTATGCATGGCCACTGATATCTACCCCTGTGACATATATATACAAACAAATTTTATTCTTTCTTCTTATACATATTTTTAGGTGGACTATACACCAAATGACCTCTTTGTTTTTTCTACATTAAATAACTGAGTTTTTTGTAATCACGTTATTTTTTAGCCTTTTTAATGTTATGATTGATCCGAACACTGCAATAACTCAATAGGCTCGTTAATATTTATTTAATTTAAAATTATTATTATTATTATTATTATTATTATTATTATTATTATTATTAACATCATCCTCATCATCAACCCTTTATATTAAAACATTTGGCCTTTTTAGGCACACATTACAAATTAGTTTTTCTCGCATTATAGTTGATGCTAGCCTATAAAAGCTCTATGAACTTATCTATTCTTATATAATTTAAGATTATTATTATTCTTATTATTATTTAATAAAAAAATTTGGAGTATAACTCTATCTAAATTAAAAATTCTAAAAAATCAACATATTTTACCTATATAGATAATCATATTAATCAAATTAAAATTTGTTATTTAATAATACATACTTAATTATGATTTCTACATAATATATAATGTTTTTACACGTCAGGATTACCTTAGAGGATAAGCCAAATTAAAAATCTTAAAAAATGATAAGTTTCATTTAATTATCAAAATTTTACTCAAATTACAATTTTTTACTCATTAAAACTTAGTCTATTAAGATTATTTCTTATTTTTAACATAAAGCTAAAATTACCTTTAACGTTCTTGTATTCTTTCAATTAAGATTGATTATTATGTACAGACATAATATTACAAAAACAAATATTTTTTGTCAAAGTTAAAAGATATTCACTATTTTTATTTAAAATTAATAATTTAATAATATTTTTAAACTAAATTTATATGTTATTAATATATATTATTAATAATTTTTAAATATATCTCATGCATTGCGCAAGTTTTTAGCTAGTTATTAAGAAAAGTTTGGAATATAACTACCCAAATAAGGAATTTTAAAAAATTATTAAATGAAATTATATATATTTATGAACATATTACACGAATTAAAATTTGTTACTTAATATACATGCTTAATTTAAGATTTCTCCTCTTTTAGTTTAGAATTTCTCGCTAGAAAATTTGGGATTATTTTTTATTTATTATTTGAATTTAATTCTAACCAAATTAAAAATATTAAAGAAGTGATAAATTTTATTTAAACATTGAAAATTTTAATTTGTTAATAGCTATTTAATTAAGATTATTACTTATTTAAACATAAAATTAAAATTCTTTTTAATATTCATATATCCAATGTATCCTTAAGATAGGTAATTATTGTCAAAGTTGAATGGATATTTATTATTTTTATTTAAAAATAACTAATAAACATATATTTAAGAATTTAATTTTGTATCTTATTAATATATATATTATTAATACATTTTATGTGTACCCTGCACATTGAGCGTGCCTTTTTTTGGTAGGGGTGGGGGTGATAGAGTTCTTAGAGTATATATAATAAAGCCATTTGGTAATTGGTTAGCATTAAAGACTAGCAAAATCTATGAAAATTTTAAATCTTCGGTACTAGAAATAATTACATTCAATATATTTAATTTTAAAATTAATTTTTATTTTATGTGTTATTATTATACAGATTAAGGCTAAGATTAGTCTTATTAAGTGGTTTTCCCCGTATTTATGTTTTTAATGTGAGTTATTAGACGTGAATAATCGAGATCAATCATTTCTAAATTCTTAGCAAGATGAATGACCCGAATTACAAGTTAATTATATGATATATAGATTATACTAATTTTTTTACTTATTATAATATATTATTTTCTTAAAAGGATTATAATATAATATAAGTAAGGTTTAGTATAATTGTACCCCAATTCTACTAATCT
The DNA here is from genome assembly GCA_033002965.1 of Piper betle. Classification (NCBI taxonomy): domain Eukaryota; kingdom Viridiplantae; phylum Streptophyta; class Magnoliopsida; order Piperales; family Piperaceae; genus Piper; species Piper betle. Next base: position 4,816 of record JAURVB010006116.1, on the reverse strand, counting down.
ATGGATTTTTTTCCAATTGTTTACGGCAAAATATAGAACTAACTCGAGTAGAATTTTTCTTTCTGTTGATTTTTTTAAAATGTATAAAACTCCCACTAAGTGAATTATTAGAGTGCGGTTAATTTCAAATCTAAAAAAGTATGAATATTTATTGTTAGAGCATTTTTTTGAAAAGAAATTAGAACAAAATATTAAAAAAATATAAAATTGAATGGAACGTGTAACACACTAGAATATTTAAATGAAAAATATAATTTTAAAAAGATATTTTTATTGGAAAGCATCTATATAAAAAGGCATGTAGATATAGCATACAAATGAATTAAGTTATTTTTTTCAAATTTAATGCATAATATAATTAGAAAATATTTACTTAAAAATACAAATTAATGTATAAAAGAAAAAAACCGGTGTTGGCTCCCCAGCCATCTACCCTCCATGGAAGGAGCCTAAAAATCTTCAAATATATATATATATATATATATATATATATATATAATGTTACTTAAATAAAAAGTTCATAATTTAAATATTAAGCAAAAATAGAATTATTCAAAAATAAAAATATTACTACGACTTACCAAAACTTTGACTTCTCTCACCTACCAAGGTAAACTTATTTCGTAATAGGCTATTTTATATAGGGGTAAAGTGATTGTGAGCCTGGGTTCTGCCCCAAGCACACATCTAGGTCATCCAACTACAACGACGGCCTATATTTATTGGTCTAAAAAAAATCTCCTTAGTGATGTTGTCCCCCCACTTGACCGCACTCCACCTCGACCCCGCCCCTCTGACAGTCGCCCCCACCCTACTGTAGTCGCCGTCCCGCCGTGATCACCCCCTCCCCGCTGCCGCTCGATCGTGCTCCACCTTGACCCCGCCTTGGTCAGCCCCGCCCTGCCGTGATCGCCCCCACCCTAACGCGGTCGCCGTCCCATCGTGATCACCCCGGCCCTACCGCGGCTTCCTCAACCTTGTTTCCCCCCGTAGCAGATGCCCTTCCTCCCTGCTTCCTCTCACAATGAGGGGGAGCGAGGAGGAGGGGCGTCTATGGCAAGGGAGGGGGAACGATGTAGAGGAGGCCGCAGGGGCGGAGGCAATTGCGGCGGGATGGCAATCGCGTCAAGGCAAGGGTGGGGTAGGATTTTTGGTGGTGCGGCCAAATCCAGCCACCCCACGGCTAGATTTGAGCAGTGGGTAGCCAGACAAGGCCACCCGAGGCAAGATGTGGCCGGCAGCGGCCAGATCTAGCCGCAACGGGCTACCTATGGCTGACACAACCACCGAGATGCCGTATTTAAAAAGAAAAAATTGGGCAATCCTTATAATAGGACGGCCTATGTCAAAGTTTTTTTATTTTAAAAAAAATAATAAGCTCACAGAAACTCGTTCGGGTTCACCTCCTCGCCCTTTTATATATATATAAAAGAGGGCGACATACAGTGCCAATAAATAATAATAAGTTCGAAGGAAACCGGGAAGGGGAATTAGGAAGCGAAAGAGAGAAGCAACTATGGCAGGAGCCATGGATGTGATTCAAGCAGGAGGAGACACTCTCTTCCTAGCGATCATCCTTATATCTCTTGCCTTCCTCTTCCAATCCTTCTCAAACATCCGACGGTGCAAGCTGCCCCCCGGCCCTAAGGGCCTCCCCGTCATCGGCAACGTGCTCATGCTCCGCCGTTACAACCACCGCGGCCTTGCCCAGCTCGGCAAGCAGTACGGCGGTGTCGTCCACCTCCGCTTCGGCGCGCTCCGCACCGTCACCGTGACGACGCCGGCAGCCGCCAGGGAGGTGCTCCATCTCCGGGATGGTGCCTTCTCCAACCGCCCGGCCACCGTCGCAGTCCGCTACCTCACCTACGGCCGCGCCGACATCGCCTTCGCCAACTACGGCCCTTACTGGCGCCAGATGCGCAAGCTCAGCGTCGTTAAGCTCTTCAGTCGCCGTCGGGTCGAGTCATGGGCAGCCGTCCGGGACGAGGTCGACTCTCTAGTAGCCCTTACCGCCGCCGCAAGCTCGCCGGTGAACGTCGCCGACCTTGTTTCCTCTCTCGCTCTGAATATAATCTACCGGGCGGCCTTTGGATCGAGCTTGGGGGAATCGAAGGGGGAGTTTACGATGATACTGCGTGGGTTCTCCAAGCTCATGGGTGAGCTCAATGTGATGGACTTCTTCCCCAGATGGCTCCAGTGGGTAGATGTGCAGGGATTCAACAAGCAGCTGGAAAGGGCGAGAGCGTCTCTCGATCGGTTCATAGACCGTGTTATTCAGGAGCACATGATGGAAGCCGACGGGGAGAAGGTGGAGTGTGCCGATGATAATTCCGATATGGTGGACGGCCTCCTCGGCCTCGTTGGAGACGGTGAGGACGGCGGTGACCAGCCCTCCGGCCTCCGGCTCAGAAGGGATAACGTCAAGGCCATTATAATGGTACATGCATGTTGACGTAATTACCACATCACTAATTAGCTTGTAAATTTTTAATGACAAAATTTTTAATTAGTTAATTATCTAAATAACTGAAAAAACGGCGACTTATTCGATTAACAAAATTTATATCATCTAATTTACAATATGGCAAATTCCTTGAGACAATACCTAATCATATACGGTTAAACTAGCTATGCACGCAGGAATTAATTTTCTATTTAAATTTCCCTACCCATTTACTCAATCTTTTAATTAATAAAAGAATTTAGTACCTCATACACACACACATGCGTGCCTGCTTCTTCTTCACTCTAATTATCAATTGAATGCGACTAAAGATTGTCATTACTTTCTTAGTTCTCACTAGATTAATTAACGTCTAAGTTGTTCTATATATGGCAGCCAAAAAGGGTGCGGTAGTTAATTATTATGTAAAAAATATCTAGGATTTGATGTTCGGTGGAACGGAGACGGTGGCATCTGCAATTCAATGGGCAATGGCGGAGCTGATGAACAACCCGACGGAGCTCAAGAGGGTGCAAGAAGAGCTCACCCAGGTGGTAGGATTGCACCGAAAGGTGCAAGGGACCGACCTTGATAAGCTCAAGTACTTCAGATGCTGCGTCAAGGAGACCCTACGGCTCCACCCACCCGTCCCTCTCCTCCTCCATGAGACCGCCGAGGACTCAGAGATCGCCGGCTACTTTGTACCGGCCGGAACACGAGTCTCAATCAATGTCTGGGCCATCGGTCGGGATCCCTCCGCATGGAAAGACGCCGAGAGCTTCAAACCCACCAGGTTTTTGCGTTTTCATACAAGTTAGGCAAGATGTCCATCGCGACTCCAATTTTTAATAGATGTTTGTTGAATACTCTGACATACAGATTCAAACACTATATATTAGTTATAATATCAGCTAGAATACAAAGAGAGGATATTCGGCTCGGATCAACTAGTAAAACCGAATTCAAATATAGTCTAAAATTATAAATAAAATATTTTATTAAATATATAAATTATTTTAATATTTCATTAATTATCGGTTATATTTATATACTATACTTTTTAACAATAAAAAATAAATTTTATAAAAAATTTAAATTGAAAAATTAGTTATGAATTAAAATAGCACCGAGAATTAAACTCCACTATGGATTTGATGGCGGTATAAAATATACCGTTATAACCGAGTCCTGCTATAAGATATTTAAAATTATGATCTGATATTCATTATATAGACAAAATTCAATTTTAAAGATAACTTTTGATAAAAATAACAATTTATATTATAAAAATTTAATTATATTTTAATTGATTGAATTTAATTTTTTTATACTTCCAAAACTCTTTTTTTTGTCACCTTAGTTCTTTTCAAGGACGCTTAATAATTATATATAGATGTCGTGAGTTTTTGAGTGACAATTGAAAGTACAAAGAGCATTTTCATTAATAAAAAATGATTTAGTTTCATGGAAGGAAAGGGAGCTATTTTCTATTTACTTTCAAACTAGGTTCGAAGAGGAAGCAGAGGCAGTGGACTTCAAAGGGAACTACTTCGAATTCATCCCCTTCGGCTCTGGCCGGCGGTCGTGCCCGGGGATGCAAATGGGTCTCTACACCATGGAGCTGGCGGTGGCCCAGATGCTACACTGCTTCACATGGAGCTTTCCGGAGGGGAAGAAGACGTCGGAGATCGACATGAGCGAATTGTTTGGGCTCGCGGTACCATTGGCCAGCCGCCTTCTTGTCGTGCCCACTGCTCGTCTTCTCTGCCCACTCTTTTAAGTACTGCAATGCATGCATGTAGTTTTATTTACCATCCGCACGTTGTTGAATTTTTCACAGATATTGTACATATATTTATGTTGATTACCTGCATATGTGGATGTTCTTGTTCTTCTTAATTATTGTGTATCATTTTGAATTGCGTTTCTTATATATGAGAGTGTTGTCTTTTGTTGATCAGTGGTATGTCCTATAGTAGACGAACATGATTTTTACCCGCTAAAACGTGGATAGAAAAGCATCGGAGTGATATCTTTAAAAGCAACGAGTCACTCCCACCACCCATCCCCAATTCCGGCATCCCCCTCCCATGACGACCTCACCAATGACCTCACAATCAGCTACAAACAACTTGAACACTCCAAACTAAAATAACAACAGCAGTGACCACCAATCAGCACCACCTCCACCTCCGTTCATCAAACTGGAAGGGACATGACAAGTCTAAAAGAAAGTTGAAGAGACGCAGAAAAGAGAGAGAGATAAAGAAGAAGAGTGTCAGGGATGGGATGCGGAAGAAATCAGGGAGCAATGGTAGGGCTTTAAATTTGGCGTGAACAATAATCAATTGGAAATTACATTGTGCAACTGCA
>JAURVB010006114.1:0-12792 GCA_033002965.1 Piper betle | reverse complement strand
CATTTAGCACTCACAATTTGAGATCCTTTCTATAAAAAATTTGAGATCTTTCTATATAATTCATATTAATCATAAAAAAGGTATATTCCATGCGTAGTCTTTTTTCGATTTTGTCTCTTCCCAAGCCCATGGGCCAGTTCCCCTCCTAGTCACCATTAGCTAAAACTACGCATGATACCACGCGACGTACTTGAGATAAATTATAATTTTAAAAATAAATTTTGTTTTTATTTTATTAAATAATGAGATAGACGATAATTATATATATCTTAAAAATAAATTACATTTTTATAAATAAATTCACATTTTTATCTCATTTAAATGATAAGGTATCTCATTTTTATCTCCTATTATATAATAATTAAATAATATCTTGGAAATAGATTCTGATTTCATAGATATCCTTTAATTATAATTTATTTATTTTGTATTTTAATTGATTAATTTTCCTATTTTTAATCTCATTATATATAGTTCACCTTTCTATTAATAAGATATTAATTAGATACCGTTAAATCTTTTTTCTCCCTCTCTCTTCCCCTCTCTCACATTCATTCTAGTGTACCACCAAAAGTTTCCCTGTTGTCCCAAAAGAAAAAAAATGTTTGGTTATAATGCATGAATAAACATTGGGTACCCATGATTGAGACACACATTTTGTCCCCTGTCACATGGGTATGGGTTTGTACATCACCGTTTTGCGTGCCCTATATTTAATCATAATATATATCTCACATCAAGAAAATCATGAGCGGAGAAGAAGCATTCACGTTAAAAAGCTATGCATCACATTTCACCATTTTATTCACTTTGAATTTGATGGGCTTTCTCTTCACTTTGAATTTAATTAGTTTATCAAATTAGTTTTTCGATTCATGCTTACATGATTGATTTTTTGACTACTAATGTCTAGTTCGGATTTAGGCGATGCAGTTGCACAATGTAATTTCCAATTGATTATTGTTCACGCCAAATTTAAAGCCCTACCATTGCTCCCTGATTTCTTCCGCATCCCCATCCCTGACACTCTTCTTCTTATCTCTCTCTCTTTCTGCGTCTCTTCAACTTTCTTTTAGACTTGTCATGTCCCTTCCAGTTTGATGAATGGAGGTGGAGGTGGTGCTGATTGGTGGTCACTGCTGTTGTTATTTTAGTTTGGAGTGTTCAAGTTGTTTGTAGCTGATTGTGAGGTCATTGGTGAGGTCGTCATGGGAGGGGGATGCCGGACTTGGGGATGGGTGGTGGGAGTGACTCGTTGCTTTTAAAGATATCACTCCGATGCTTTTCTATCCACGTTTTAGCGGGTAAAAGTCATGTTCCTCCACTATAGGACATACCACTGATCAACAAAAGACAACACTCTTATATATAAGAAACGCAATTCAAAATGATACACAATAATTAAGAAGAACAAGAACATCCACATATGCAGGTAATCAACATAAATATATGTACAATATCTGTGAAAAAAATTCAACAACGTGCGGATGGTAAATAAAACTACATGCACGCATTGCAGTACTTAAAAGAGTGGGCAGAGAAGACGAGCAGTGGGCACGACAAGAAGGTGGCTGGCCAACGGTACCGTGAGCCCAAACAATTCGCTCATGTCGATCTCCGACGTCTTCTTCCCCTCCGGAAGGCTCCATGTGAAGCAGTGTAGCATCTGGGCCACCGCCAGCTCCATGGTGTAGAGACCCATTTGCATCCCCGGGCACGACCGCCGGCCAGAGCCGAAGGGGATGAATTCGAAGTAGTTCCCTTTGAAGTCCACTGCCTCTGCTTCCTCTTCGAACCTAGTTTGAAAGTAAATAGAAAATAGCTCCCTTTCCTTCCATGAAACTAAATCATTTTTTATTAATGAAAATGCTCTTTGTACTTTCAATTGTCACTCAAAAACTCACGACATCTATATATAATTATTAAGCGTCCTTGAAAAGAACTAAGGTGACAAAAAAAGAGTTTTGGAAGTATAAAAAAATTAAATTCAATCAATTAAAATATAATTAAATTTTTATAATATAAATTGTTATTTTTATCAAAAGTTATCTTTAAAATTGAATTTTGTCTATATAATGAATATCAGATCATAATTTTAAATATCTTATAGCAGGACTCGGTTATAACGGTATATTTTATACCGCCATCAAATCCATAGTGGAGTTTAATTCTCGGTGCTATTTTAATTCATAACTAATTTTTCAATTTAAATTTTTTATAAAATTTATTTTTTATTGTTAAAAAGTATAGTATATAAATATAACCGATAATTAATGAAATATTAAAATAATTTATATATTTAATAAAATATTTTATTTATAATTTTAGACTATATTTGAATTCGGTTTTACTAGTTGATCCGAGCCGAATATCCTCTCTTTGTATTCTAGCTGATATTATAACTAATATATAGTGTTTGAATCTGTATGTCAGAGTATTCAACAAACATCTATTAAAAATTGGAGTCGCGATGGACATCTTGCCTAACTTGTATGAAAACGCAAAAACCTGGTGGGTTTGAAGCTCTCGGCGTCTTTCCATGCGGAGGGATCCCGACCGATGGCCCAGACATTGATTGAGACTCGTGTTCCGGCCGGTACAAAGTAGCCGGCGATCTCTGAGTCCTCGGCGGTCTCATGGAGGAGGAGAGGGACGGGTGGGTGGAGCCGTAGGGTCTCCTTGACGCAGCATCTGAAGTACTTGAGCTTATCAAGGTCGGTCCCTTGCACCTTTCGGTGCAATCCTACCACCTGGGTGAGCTCTTCTTGCACCCTCTTGAGCTCCGTCGGGTTGTTCATCAGCTCCGCCATTGCCCATTGAATTGCAGATGCCACCGTCTCCGTTCCACCGAACATCAAATCCTAGATATTTTTTACATAATAATTAACTACCGCACCCTTTTTGGCTGCCATATATAGAACAACTTAGACGTTAATTAATCTAGTGAGAACTAAGAAAGTAATGACAATTTTTAGTCGCATACAATTGATAATTAGAGTGAAGAAGAAGCAGGCACGCATGTGTGTGTGTATGAGGTACTAAATTCTTTTATTAATTAAAAGATTGAGTAAATGGGTAGGGAAATTTAAATAGAAAATTAATTCCTGCGTGCATAGCTAGTTTAACCGTATATGATTAGGTATTGTCTCAAGGAATTTGCCATATTGTAAATTAGATGATATAAATTTTGTTAATCGAATAAGTCGCCGTTTTTTCAGTTATTTAGATAATTAACTAATTAAAAATTTTGTCATTAAAAATTTACAAGCTAATTAGTGATGTGGTAATTACGTCAACATGCATGTACCATTATAATGGCCTTGACGTTATCCCTTCTGAGCCGGAGGCCGGAGGGCTGGTCACCGCCGTCCTCACCGTCTCCAACGAGGCCGAGGAGGCCGTCCACCATATCGGAATTATCATCGGCACACTCCACCTTCTCCCCGTCGGCTTCCATCATGTGCTCCTGAATAACACGGTCTATGAACCGATCGAGAGACGCTCTCGCCCTTTCCAGCTGCTTGTTGAATCCCTGCACATCTACCCACTGGAGCCATCTGGGGAAGAAGTCCATCACATTGAGCTCACCCATGAGCTTGGAGAACCCACGCAGTATCATCGTAAACTCCCCTTCGATTCCCCCAAGCTCGATCCAAAGGCCGCCCGGTAGATTATATTCAGAGCGAGAGAGGAAACAAGGTCGGCGACGTTCACCGGCGAGCTTGCGGCGGCGGTAAGGGCTACTAGAGAGTCGACCTCGTCCCGGACGGCTGCCCACGACTCGACCCGACGGCGACTGAAGAGCTTAACGACGCTGAGCTTGCGCATCTGGCGCCAGTAAGGGCCGTAGTTGGCGAAGGCGATGTCGGCGCGGCCGTAGGTGAGGTAGCGGACTGCGACGGTGGCCGGGCGGTTGGAGAAGGCACCATCCCGGAGATGGAGCACCTCCCTGGCGGCTGCCGGCGTCGTCACGGTGACGGTGCGGAGCGCGCCGAAGCGGAGGTGGACGACACCGCCGTACTGCTTGCCGAGCTGGGCAAGGCCGCGGTGGTTGTAACGGCGGAGCATGAGCACGTTGCCGATGACGGGGAGGCCCTTAGGGCCGGGGGGCAGCTTGCACCGTCGGATGTTTGAGAAGGATTGGAAGAGGAAGGCAAGAGATATAAGGATGATCGCTAGGAAGAGAGTGTCTCCTCCTGCTTGAATCACATCCATGGCTCCTGCCATAGTTGCTTCTCTCTTTTGCTTCCTAATTCCCCTTCCCGGTTTCCTTCGAACTTATTATTATTTATTGGCACTGTATGTCGCCCTCTTTTATATATATATAAAAGGGCGAGGAGGTGAACCCGAACGAGTTTCTGTGAGCTTATTATTTTTTTTAAAATAAAAAAACTTTGACATAGGCCGTCCTATTATAAGGATTGCCCAATTTTTTCTTTTTAAATACGGCATCTCGGTGGTTGTGTCAGCCATAGGTAGCCCGTTGCGGCTAGATCTGGCCGCTGCCGGCCACATCTTGCCTCGGGTGGCCTTGTCTGGCTACCCACTGCTCAAATCTAGCCGTGGGGTGGCTGGATTTGGCCGCACCACCAAAATCCTACCCCACCCTTGCCTTGACGCGATTGCCATCCCGCCGCAATTGCCTCCGCCCCCTGCGGCCTCCTCTACATCGTTCCCCCTCCCTTGCCATAGACGCACCTCCTCCTCGCTCCCCTCCTTGTGAGAGGAAGCAGGGAGGAAGGGCATCTGCTACGGGGGGAAACAAGGTTGAGGAAGCCGCGGTAGGGCGGGGGTGATCACGATGGGACGGCGACCGCGTTAGGGTGGGGGCGATCACGGCAGGGCGGGGCTGACCAAGGCGGGGTCAAGGTGGAGCACGATCGAGCGGCAGCGGGGAGGGGGTGATCACGGTGGGACGGCGACTACAGTAGGGTGGGGGCGACTGTCAGAGGGGCGGGGTCGAGGTGGAGTGCGGTCAAGTGGGGGGACAACATCACTAAGGAGATTTTTTTAGACCAATAAATATAGGCCGTCGTTGTAGTTGGATGACCTAGATGTGTGCTTGGGGCAGAACCCAGGCTCACAATCACTTTACCCCTATATAAAATAGCCTATTACGAAATAAGTTTACCTTGGTAGGTGAGAGAAGTCAAAGTTTTGGTAAGTCGTAGTAATATTTTTATTTTTGAATAATTCTATTTTTGCTTAATATTTAAAATATGAACTTTTTATTTAAGTAACATTATATATATATATATATATATATATATATATTTGAAGATTTTTAGGCTCCTTCCATGGAGGGTAGATGGCTGGGAGCCAACACCGGTTTTTTTCTTTTATACATTAATTTGTATTTTTAAGTAAATATTTTCTAATTATATTATGCATTAAATTTGAAAAAAATAACTTAATTCATTTGTATGCTATATCTACATGCCTTTTTATATAGATGCTTTCCAATAAAAATATCTTTTTAAAATTATATTTTTCATTTAAATATTCTAGAGTGTTGTTACACGTTCCATTCAATTTTATATTTTTTTAATATTTTGTTCTAATTTCTTTTCAAAAAAATGCTCTAACAATAAATATTCATACTTTTTTAGATTTGAAATTAACCGCACTCTAATAATTCACTTAGTGGGAGTTTTATACATTTTAAAAAAATCAACAGAAAGAAAAATTCTACTCGAGTTAGTTCTATATTTTGCCGTAAACAATTGGAAAAAAATCCATAGATTAGTAGAATTGGGGTACAATTATACTAAACCTTACTTATATTATATTATAATCCTTTTAAGAAAATAATATATTATAATAAGTAAAAAAATTAGTATAATCTATATATCATATAATTAACTTGTAATTCGGGTCATTCATCTTGCTAAGAATTTAGAAATGATTGATCTCGATTATTCACGTCTAATAACTCACATTAAAAACATAAATACGGGGAAAACCACTTAATAAGACTAATCTTAGCCTTAATCTGTATAATAATAACACATAAAATAAAAATTAATTTTAAAATTAAATATATTGAATGTAATTATTTCTAGTACCGAAGATTTAAAATTTTCATAGATTTTGCTAGTCTTTAATGCTAACCAATTACCAAATGGCTTTATTATATATACTCTAAGAACTCTATCACCCCCACCCCTACCAAAAAAAGGCACGCTCAATGTGCAGGGTACACATAAAATGTATTAATAATATATATATTAATAAGATACAAAATTAAATTCTTAAATATATGTTTATTAGTTATTTTTAAATAAAAATAATAAATATCCATTCAACTTTGACAATAATTACCTATCTTAAGGATACATTGGATATATGAATATTAAAAAGAATTTTAATTTTATGTTTAAATAAGTAATAATCTTAATTAAATAGCTATTAACAAATTAAAATTTTCAATGTTTAAATAAAATTTATCACTTCTTTAATATTTTTAATTTGGTTAGAATTAAATTCAAATAATAAATAAAAAATAATCCCAAATTTTCTAGCGAGAAATTCTAAACTAAAAGAGGAGAAATCTTAAATTAAGCATGTATATTAAGTAACAAATTTTAATTCGTGTAATATGTTCATAAATATATATAATTTCATTTAATAATTTTTTAAAATTCCTTATTTGGGTAGTTATATTCCAAACTTTTCTTAATAACTAGCTAAAAACTTGCGCAATGCATGAGATATATTTAAAAATTATTAATAATATATATTAATAACATATAAATTTAGTTTAAAAATATTATTAAATTATTAATTTTAAATAAAAATAGTGAATATCTTTTAACTTTGACAAAAAATATTTGTTTTTGTAATATTATGTCTGTACATAATAATCAATCTTTAATTGAAAGAATACAAGAACGTTAAAGGTAATTTTAGCTTTATGTTAAAAATAAGAAATAATCTTAATAGACTAAGTTTTAATGAGTAAAAAATTGTAATTTGAGTAAAATTTTGATAATTAAATGAAACTTATCATTTTTTAAGATTTTTAATTTGGCTTATCCTCTAAGGTAATCCTGACGTGTAAAAACATTATATATTATGTAGAAATCATAATTAAGTATGTATTATTAAATAACAAATTTTAATTTGATTAATATGATTATCTATATAGGTAAAATATGTTGATTTTTTAGAATTTTTAATTTAGATAGAGTTATACTCCAAATTTTTTTATTAAATAATAATAAGAATAATAATAATCTTAAATTATATAAGAATTGATAAGTTCATAGAGCTTTTATAGGCTAGCATCAACTATAATGCGAGAAAAACTAATTTGTAATGTGTGCCTAAAAAGGCCAAATGTTTTAATATAAAGGGTTGATGATGAGGATGATGTTAATAATAACTAATAATAATAATAATAATAATAATAATAATAATAATAATTTTAAATTAAATAAATATTAACGAGCCTATTGAGTTATTGCAGTGTTCGGATCAATCATAACATTAAAAAGGCTAAAAAATAACGTGATTACAAAAACTCAGTTATTTAATGTAGAAAAAACAAAGAGGTCATTTGGTGTATAGTCCACCTAAAAATATGTATAAGAAGAAAGAATAAAATTTGTTTGTATATATATGTCACAGGGGTAGATATCAGTGGCCATGCATACCCACCCCACTATAATAAAAATAATACACGTATATGCTCCACTAGCTGTAGGTGAAAATAATGAATAAAATTTGTTCGTATGCCAAATGAGTATATATGAGCAGATATTCTTCTTTGATTTTTCGGGATAAAAAGTGGATCGTGCTGATGTAGCGCAATGATTATCAAATGCAATGTCAGAACGCACATGATCTGGTTTTTATTTAATGGGCGGAAGAGTTTTGGTCTAGTTCGCTAACATGATTGCTTAGATATGGATCATATCAACCTGCCCACCATCGTAACGCCTCCCATCCCTGTTACTTGCGTCATGGGCTTCATGGCTTCATGGGCATGTGCCAGTGCTCGAGCAGTCCGCCTGAGCGCTTTGCCACTTTTTTGGGCTCCATGGTATTTGGGTGCTCCGAAATCGAGTTTTAGATCCAACAATCTCCGCCTCTCTGAGAAAATATGCTCCATATTCTCAAACTAAAATAGAAACCATCCTCATACAAAAAATTAGCACGAACCCGCACCTCACTGGGGCAACCACAACCCCTCGTAGGCTGCACTCCTCATCATCTAATAATGAGACAATCCAATGAAGCTCAAACAATGCTAGAACTTCTCCAAATTTACCGGCTTAGTAATCATATCAACTACATTATCCTCGGTATGAATCTTTGTCAAATTAACTAAACCATTATTAATAATTTCCCTAAGTTTATGATACTTCACATCAATGTGTTTAGTCCTAGCATGAAATACTTGATTCTTAGTAAAATGAATGACACTTTGATCATCACAATGCACCTCCACCAAATTATGAGAAACTCCAGTTCATTCACTAAACCACATAACCATACGACTTTTTGGCACATTCCATCGTAGCCATATACTCCACCTTTGTCGTAGACAAGGCGACTGTCGGTTGAAGCATCAACCTCTAGGAAATAGCACTTCCACCTAGACAACCTCATATATAGATCCCCAACATAATCTGAGTCCACAAAGCCAATCTACCTACTATCTTTGTGAATATAAACCACTCAATAATTAGTAGTACCTCTGAAATATCATATAACTCATTTAATAGCATTCTAATGCTCCTTCACTAGATTAGCCTTGTACTTACTAATTACACTCACAACATGAGTGATATCCAACCTTGTACAAACAATTGAATACATCAAACACCCAATAGCTTGTGTAGAAACAAAATTTAACATTTCTACCATACCACCATCTGTTGTAAGAGACATAGCCGCCAAAAGTTTGAAGCGTTGAGCAAGAGGAACTGATAGTACCTGAGCATTATCCATGTCAAACCTTTGCAAAACCTTCTCCACATATTTTTCTTGTGACAACCACAATTTTTTGGCCTTCCTGTCTCATCTAATCTCCATGCTCATAAATTTTTTAGCCTCACCTAGATATTTCATGTCAAACTCCATGGACAACTAAGACTTGAGTTTATTCATTTCAACCAAACTCTTAGTAGTAATTAACATATCATCAACATACAATAACAAATAAATATATGACATATCACCAAGTATTCTCTTAAATAAACTCAGCTATCATACTCAGATCGAGTATATCCAACCTAAATCATAAAAATATCAAACATTTTATACCACTGGTGGGAAGCCTTTTTTAATCCATATAGTGATTTCTTCAATTTGCACATCATATGCTCCTTGTTATACTCCTTGAAGCCCTTAGGTTGTTGATGCATGAAATCCACTCTTCCAAATCTCTATGAAGAGAAACTGTTTTCACATCTAACTGTTCCAATTCTAGATCATACATTACCACCAAAATCAAAATCACTTTGATCGATATATGTTTGACAACTGGTGAGAATATTTCACTATAATCTTCACCCTCTCGTTGAGCATAGCCCTTTCCTACTAATCAAGTCTTATTTTTTTCCATCTTTCTTAGAAATTGCTTCCTTTTCCCCTCCATTTGCAACCTATTACCTTCCTTTCTTTTGGTGGCTCCACCAAATCCCAAGTCTCATTTTTATGAAGAGACTCGAATTCTTCCATCATTGCCATCATCCACCGGCTTGATTCCTTGCTATGTATGACTTCCTCACAGAAATTTGGATACCCACTCCTCACCACCAAAGCAAAAACAATAGCGTCCTCAAACCAAAGTCGGACAGAAGGATGTATTTCCCTCCTCTCTCGGTCCCTAGCCTAGGAATAGATCTGCAAATGCTCCTCATTCTGAGTACCACTAGATGATGTTTTTTCCTGAGATAGTTCAGCAGGCTCCACCTCAACCAATAATTTTGTAGAAGCATTTCTAACATCTAGCTCCATTGGAAGAATGTTCCTGTCCTCATTAACCTTACCCTCCATGGGATTCATGTGCAAAATGCGCTCCTCATTAAAGTTAACATCCCTACTAATTATAACAGATGTTGCTTCCCACATCTTAAAGCTCTCCACACCTTTATTAAACTCAAGAAACACACACTCCCTTTGACTTAGGGTCTAGCGAAGACCACTGTGTATTCTGTCTATGCACAAAATATGGATAACCAAAGGCTTTTAAATTAGCATAGTCAATCAATTTACTTATCCATATTTTGTAAAACTCGTGACTCAAGTTAGAGTTTTACATTAGTGAACTAATAGGTTCAACCGTTAGTTTGAGTCAAGTCAGTTTCATAAACCACATGTTGAGTTTAGGCCAGCCGTGAGTTATGAGTGATGAGGGTCAAATATACCTGAGTATATGATGATAATGTCAGAATATGATGAAAAATAAGTTATCAGAGTATATGACAATATACAGTATTTTTTATGTATTTGATTGTAGAATTATTTTTAGATTTAATAAAGCATTAAGACCCATTATAGGGCAATATGGGTGGATTATTAGTTATAGAACGTGTCATTGTGATATTATGGTGTGTATTATATTTTATGAGATTATTTTTTCTAGTTTTTGGATTTTTTAAGGATTCATTACGAGTTAGTTATTATTTTTAATTCAAGTCAAAGTTGAGTCAACTTTTATTCATGGTATTGCCATCAAACCTCACCCTGACCTTTTTTCCTTCCTAAACCCCAACCATAGCCAACACCGCCCTGATTCATGTCACCGATGCCACCTCTGGCTTCCTCACTGCCGCAGATTGATGCCACCTAGCCCTGTAAGAGCACGGGAGCCGTGCCCTAGCGCAGCCCGTCCCCACGCCGTTCAGCTGCTGACCGCGACGCTTTGCAGCTGTCATGATGTTGACACCCCTCCCCTAGACCTAGACGACATTTCCCCATACCTAGCGCCGCTACTGAGGCCAGTCAAGAGCCAATCAGACAACTTACAGAACCTAGCCGACTTGTCGCCGCCATTGCCGTCCTCACTGCCACCACTATTGGGTTGAGCTTACCGAGCTAATGCTAACCCATAGCACCGATCACCTCGCCAGAAAAGTCGCTAAAAAACCACCTGAAGCTTCCGAAAGACCACAAGAAACCGCTGGAAAACCGAATTCGCTAAAATTTGCCGAATCTTTTGCCAAATTCATCCAATTGAACTTCAGACACTGTCGGGTGCCGAATTCAAGTCACGAGTGGTGCGATGGAACCCTAACCGTTGTTGATTGCCGACGACGCAAGGTATAATTAACTTCGATTTAATTTCTTAAATGTGATAATTATTAGCACAACATGTTAGGATTGGTGGACTGATGTGCTCACAATTTTATTGTAATAAAAATATGGATTTGATTGATTGAATTGTTTGAAAATGAATACTAAGAAACTAATTAGGTAAACTAAGTAAATGCTGTAATCTAATGCAACGTAGGGTAGGAAATCTTATATGGATTGAGATTGATGTGTGATTGATGTGAGTATGTATTAATGTGTGTGCGCTATAGGATGTGTGAATGCATCATAAGTGGCGTTAGCTTCTAGTGTGATATATAGGTACAGAGTAGGAGCTCGCCGCCTAAGCGTGTGGACATGATTTGAACTTTTACTAGGTCCATTTAGGACTCGCTTCTAGTTTGACTTCTAACTTTGTCGTGTTTTGTTTTAACAGGTAAGCGGATCTATCGAGTGGTAGATTTATTGAATGAGATTTCTAAATTAATAACCCTTGAGGATGAGATCCCTTGAGTTTATTTTCGAAAACTCGGATCTAGATCACGATGTATTCGGGCCTATTATATAGATTCCTACTCAGGCCTATGTACATGTAGTTTTTTGCATTTTCAGTGTGATGTGAGACGAGCCGAAGAAGTGTGCTCACACTTGAAATCGCTTAATTTGATTCGAAATTTGACTCGAACGAATTGAGTCAAACTCGATTGATCCATTAGCATACATATAATATAAATTAAAGTCAAACGAGTAATTTGAGAGCAAAAAAAAAGAGAGAATTTTTTTCCTGTTAAAATGTTTGTTCCTATTAATGGGTGTTTGGATGTGATGGAATATTTTTTTTGTAAAATCTAAAGAATTTTGTTAGAATTATTAAGTAACAGAGTTTGTAAAATTACATTTGGCACATGCAATTGCTTTTATAAAATCTAATGATAATTCATAACAATATAAAAAAATAATACTAAAAGGAGTGGGATAGGAGGTAGAAGAATGTAGGGAGGGGGAGGGAAGAGGCGACGGTGGGGTAGATGAAGTTAGGGGAGGTGGTAGGAAGTGGGTGGGGAAGAGGACGGGAGGGTACGCGACAGATAGGGTAAAACAAATTTTGGGGTCAACCTTTTAATTTTTCTTTGTAAACATTTTATATAGTAACAATGAAATTGCCTCTAATATTTTTTTTATTTTTTATAATTATCTCTCAAATTGGGCCTGCTTCTATATTCTTAACAATGACATTGTGAGCTTCTGAGTTCGAGCAAAGATCTGGTTTGCTCCTCTTCGATCTAAGGAACTATGCTTAACCGTTTCACAAGCTTCATGGGTATGTTGAATCCAGCGTCAGACTTGCCATCAAATCTATAGGCCAGCGTTTATTGACAGGGGAAGCGGGGCAGCTACACCAGGGCAAGGGCCGAGGAAGATCACTGCTTATGATGTAGAAAGCGGCGAGATTACAAGCAAAGAAAATAAAAAGGTATATTAATCATAAATTTACAATCAATTGTAAATTTAAAGAGAACATCTACGACC
>JAURVB010006113.1:0-31499 GCA_033002965.1 Piper betle | reverse complement strand
GCATGAACTTAGTCTCACCACTGGAAATGCAGGAGGAAGACTAGCATGTGGTACGCAGAAATTTTTATTGGTTATCTTTGTTTTTTAGCCTTGTTTCATTTTCTTTCTGCTCCCCCTTTGAGTTGCCTAGCCGTTAAACTGGTTATTGACGTGAACTTTTATGACACAAATTTAGTTATAGCATTTTCATAACTTTTGACTTATGTCCATCTTCTGAGCACCGTGTAAAATGAGATATTATTACTTTCTGTTTGGGTGAGTTTGTGTCCTTGAATTAAAAATGAGAGCAATCTAGCACTGTGCAGATGATATAATCATCTCATCAACCCCGCCTGAGACAAAGTGTAGATGCGAATGATTATGATAATGAACGGAATGATGCATGCGTACAGGGGTAGTTGGTCTAACTCCATTGCAATAGAGGAATCAATTCACTTGCAGATCGGAGACATGACCTGCAATGAATAGCACTGCAAAGAGGTGTGACCAAACGTGGAAACTACGATCTTAAAGTTTTTTTTATTGGTTGCATGAACTCCTAAAAGAATGAAGTATGTTTTGTTTAAGTACAATACAGAGCTCTCTTTCTTGAACTTTTATTTGAATAAATAATAATAATAATAATGGGGTAAGTCTACATAAGGCATTTCTTTGTCGTACTAAGCTTGCTACATGTGTTATGTAAATGGTTTTTTCTCTCCAATCATTCAACTTTTTGAGCTGTACTAACAAAGAGAACCAACAAAGGAGGAGATTGGGAGGTGAAAATTCACAATATTAATTTAAGCAAATGAATAAGTTCTGTGATTATTTTTTTACCCAATGACCAATTAAAATGTGTCATTTACCGAGTCTGGTGGGAAAACTCTTATTATATAGGTAGACAGACTGATATTGATATAGATATAGATATTGGTATTCGTGATGAACTATATCATTCCATTGATTACTAAACACTAGAATTGATGCAGCTTTCAGAGATTGTACCCCAAACTGTACATTCTTTTTATGAAACCAGACCGTACACATTGAAAAGAAGCAATAAGTGAAAAAAGCAATAAGCCAAAAGACACTTCAGTAGAGCGATTTTGAATAGTCTACTTCCAAGAGTCTAAATGCGACTTCGGTGATTGAATGGCCTCTCTATTCTAATCAATTGACTTTTTTTGTATCACATTATTACCTATATACCAACCTTTTCAGTTGCCATCTAAAGAGATCGAGGTATAGTTTTTTAATAATTTTGCTTCATCATCTTTCTCCTTGTCAGATCTGTAACCAAAGAGCATTTTTGAGTGGCTTTTGTTGAAGGCACAATGGTCGATTGCTTAAAACTACAAAACCATAAATAGAATTTACCGGAACAGTCTGCATTCCACCTGGCCGGTTAAATTGTAGACATAAGAATTTAGCTTCCCCATTAGATATAGCACATATTTATGATTCTTGCACGTAAGTATGAACGTTTTTCGGTTCCATTTCTGCGCATCATGCGTTGAGAGACGCCTAAAGTCTAAACACACCCCTGCTCATGTTTGAATCGGGCACTAATGTGTCTGAATAGCATGTCAAATCGTTTAATTAAGTAGGTGGGGAACAGCTACGAACGACGTCCATTAAGTCAATTAAGAAAGTTTAATGCTCATTTCTTTCTCAAATCACATATTGTTCAACTTACCGGTATTATAAAACGAGTGAGCATTAATTTATCTGGGGAGTTACTATCTATATATTCTAGATTTGTTTGGGGAAAATTTGATTGTGTTGGCCATAGATTTAGGGATCAGATAAGTGTAAATTGTTAACAAGATCTATGAGAAATGGGGGCAAATTGATGTCGCAAGGCGATTTGTGGCTAAATCAAAGTTGCAAATCTTGATTTACTGTCTTTGCTCTCTGAGAGAATTGGAGGTGAGAAGGCATTCAACAAGCAAAGGGCTGTATGTAGATTACAAATGGATGAGCAATAAATGAACGGACTCTTTGGTCAAAAATCCCTCGGGCACATTTATACTCGTTCTTGTAAAGATTAATATATTTGATATTATGTTTGTAGTATTTCTCATATCTTTTCATGCCCAATTTGCTCGGGGGGGAAAAAGTATATATATCAAAATCGCTAATTTTCTATGCAAATTACAAGACATTTACGCAAATCACGTTCGACTTTTAAGGCCCATGCACCCTCAGTATATTTGTTACTCAAACCTAGTTTAGCAATTAGAGACTTTGAAAACGCTATTATTTCATTATATATTAGTTTATGAACTACCTCAAAGGCTCAGTCCAAAACTGGTTGAACGAGTTATTATTTGTGCTTATTTTTATTTTTATTACTCAATTAATTAAAAAAATCAGTCATATTCACTGGCAAATATTTTAATCATTTCTTGGACCCAAATATCTTTTGCAGACTGGTAGTGAGTCTAGAAACGTGGACTGTGCTTTCATAGAATTACAAAGTTCTGTATTTTAAAGTTCCATGCATCTTCAAAAAAGCATTTATAAATTATAAAAAAAAAAAAAACTAGTTTCGCCGTATCTCGACGCTAAATAAGCCAACAAGACGCTAGTCCAAAAGGAACTTGGATGGATTTAATTTAAAGATTTAAAGATCCCAGCAGGAAAATCACTTCTTTAGCTTTTGCATGTCTACTTTTCACTGTATCTGCCCGCATAGCCGTAGATTTTTCTCATGAAATCCAACCCATGACATCAATTGGTCTCTGGATCATAAGACCAAATCTGCAGGCGTGGTTAGATCGAATCATTGAGTAGCTAAAGAAATATAAAACCGCCCCAGAAAAGCCAAGAAGCCAAAGCAAACAACAGATATTGAAGAACACATTCAGTTCCAGTGAAGTGGGTACACTCTATTGCCAGCGGGACTCTTTCCCTTCCAGACAGAGAACCCGACCACAACTTGTGCCGTTAATCCTCATCGTCTCTTACAATGAGGCTCATTTGCTACGTATTAACTACATGATTAATAATTATACTCTTAATTACCACTAATCAATACTCCAACCAATCATAATTCCTTGTTGGTTGAAGCAATTAAACGTATTATGCTAGTTGATTAGAGTAGCGTGGGGGGTCATCTTGAAGAAGCCGTCTGATGGACGCCGGAGCAGGGGAGGTGGGGTAGGGGGTAGGAGGAGGCCTCCTCCACGAGGCTCCTCTTCCGGCCGGTGGAGCTCGGCGATGGGTCGATGTTAGTTTCGACGGAGATGGCGACGGGGGGATCTCGACTGCCTCGAGGGGCGGTGGAGGGTGGCGCCATTGGGGCAGAGGGCCGGCGAGGAGCAGGGTCTGAAGCAGGGGACCGGCCTTCATCACGGCTTGGAGGAGCTTGCCCTTCTCTGGCAAAGGGCCGATGGTTTCCATGGACTGGACTGGGGAGCCGCACACTATGCTCTCCTCGCTTCGGCCGTCTTCCTCTTGGGAAGGCCCGGGTATCGGCGGCGGTGCATGTTTCACTTGCTGCTGCTGCTGTTGTTGTTGTTGTTGCTGTTGCTGTTGGTGGAGGAGGAGCAGCTTCTGGTATCTGTCATTGGCTTCGTCTCTTTCCTTGATAACTCTGCTCAAGAGGTCCTTGAGCTGAGTGATCTCCTCCTCTCTTTGTAAATTTCTTCCTGAGCTGCCATCCTTGTGGTTTCCAGCTCTAGCGTTGACAAGAGAAGAGACTGTTTGAGCTCGTCCAAGCTCTGAAAATGTCAGGGGCATTAATTGATCAACACAGAGAACCAATGTGGCTGCTCAAAAAGATTCAAAAGTGTGATGAGAATCGAGAGTTTTAAGGTACCTTTCCATAGAAGCAGGAGGAAGACCAGCCCATAGCCGAAATGCCGAGGTTCTCCATGTCTTCTTGTACTTGGAGGAAGACTAACTCTGAAGATCAAGTGGTTGGTTAATCTCTGTTTTTTAAGTGCGTTAGCTCAGAGGAGAAGAAGTGTGGTAAGTGGAGGAAGGTTGTGTTTAGGTGCTTAAATATAAGAAGTCTCCTCACAAGCAACAGTGCAATGTTTTCTTTTTCTTCTTTAGCTCTCTGGGCCATGATTTTTTCCCCCTTTATCACCTTTTTATAAAGCAATTATACTTGACCCCTGTGAGTTAATAGCTAAGCTCACATGTAACCCCTGTAAGTTGTAATCTGTAGTAACCATTTTTGGCCCCACCGTTGATGCAACTTTTACTTAAAGAACATAACTAACTTTTACCCCAGGATCACAAAAGCAATTGACAAATTTGTCAAGGAATTAACTTAGTTGAGGATTTGAAGTCTTTGAAAGTTACGGTGGTTTTTTTGCTAGCAGCAACTAAAAAAGGTTAGTAAATCTTCAAGACGCAAATATGTTAATTATCATAGAACAAGTGATATAAAAGAGAAATTTTGACAAGAGAAAATTTGAGTGTGATTCTCTCCTTCGATCAAATTTTCTTTTGAGGACAATGAGAGAGACATATATCAGAGTAGTAAGTTACTCATGATGTGGTCCTTGCGTGATGATTATATGCTTACATAAAGGACACGCAGGTTGAACTTGAAACCTGCCGAACATAAAAGACGGGTGAACGTAAAGACGGGACAACAGTTTGGCCCTGTTACTTCGTCTCCCATAATACATCTTTCTGCAGATATTTAACAGTCTTCCTTGTGTATACTTCTTTGAAAATTACATACACGACGGATTCGTCAGTAGACTACAGATCAATCCCATGTTTTTTTGCATGGTGGAAAAACGCATTTCTAACTAGAGCTGGGCTTTTCTTCAAAATTTGTACTTTTATCAGACGCGACTTGTGTCGTAGATCAAGTGCATATAAGAGTCAGACAAAGGAGCTAGTAGAGGGGGCCTATATTCCGACCACGCTTTGGCACAGAGCGGAATTGAAACGATTGGTTTTGCTTAGTCTACGCTAGTTCGTAGAAGAAAATCTCCGTATAAAGCTAAAAAAATGACCAGACTAATAAAAAAAGTTGCCATTCTTGAATTTTATCTTTAACATAGAGTGAGGATAAAACATTGTCCATGAAAGACATTTTGTTAATGTTTTTGTGTTTTTTTAAGTCTAACTGCTGAGGCCATCTTCCACGCAGAAATTGATTTAACAATTGTATAAGAACACCCGTCAACTTCAAATCTGAATATTTGTAAATGGGCAATTGACAAAAGGTTGGCAAAATATAGAACTGTTGATCCATATCGTACACAACTAATTAGCAGCTGGATATCATATGGGGGATATCTTCAGTTACCAAATCCCGCGTCACCAAATACTTAGAGGAAACAAAAGCTGTCTCATGGTCATGTCCCGTTCTCAACAGGGTACGCGTTTTTCCCCTTTTTATGTTTTTTCCTCCGGTCATTGTAGGGTTTTCTCCACACAGTATGAACAAGTTAATGGTTGATGCTACTCGTCGAGTTCTTAATTCAATAGATGGACCCAAGATAGATCAATGGGTGCGCTTGGAAGCTTGCAGGGGTTGAAGGTGCGTTTTTTGTTATTCCATCCGACTTTTAGTCGTAAAGGAGGAAGTCTCATGTGGTTTGTAGCAATGACAGTCCTGTCAAGGATGGCCAACTTAGTCACCGTATTAGAAAGCAATTGCACTCGGCTAGATTTTGCTCAACCTCTCACATGCTCCTGTCTTCTGGGTCATCGATATTTCATGCATCTCCAATTTTCTTTCTTCCATTTGTTTTTTGGTTTGAACTCAAGGTGCCATCTTGGGTCGTTTTCTTTCCGAGCAGAAAATATATTATGCTGAAATTTTCATTTTAACATTGTGTGTGGTCCTCACCATATATGGTTTATATATTATTGTCCAAATATAATTATTAGTAGTATAATTGGGGATATGTATCCTCTTGTTAGGAGAAGTTACATATACTATGTGTTTATTTTGGGATCTGGGCAATTTTTTACGGTGTTTTTTTTAGGTCCCTTATTGAAAGAGTATTTATAGAAATCATCTCTACTGAAATTATGATTTAATTATTATAAATATTAGATATTAATATAAATTTATATATTATTCTTAACTCATTCCCGTGCTCGACCAGACCCAGACTACTAATAATATTTGCAGCATTGCGCTAATGCCGGACTTGACATACTTGGAGTTGTTCATCTCCGGCGCAAACATTGTTTCAAGGAAATGGGAACACTAGTGGCCCTTACTTTGGAAAAAATTATATATTTGGTAGACCTTGTTCTTTATCACATGGACTTGAAGTACCTTGGGTACGACTCAGTTCTTTATAATGTGAAGCGGCAGAACATCCAACTACATTCCCAACTCAGTTAATGACAGTACACGGACAATTATTTCCATTTGGTCGCCGGTCTTCCACAGATGTTTATATATATAAATACATACACTTTCATACTTCCAATAGATGAGGTTAATCTCGTCTTGCATGCTTGCCAACTACAAGCTAACTATACTTCCTCATCGCCACCAATATTGTTCATCAACACGTATGTATGTATTGCAAAAGATTAAACTGACAAGTTAGGCCTATCCTTTATTAAAAGTCACCAACCAAAGAAAACCCAAAACATGTACAACCCCGGGGTTGATCATGTTGATTCAGACCGCACCTGTTCTTTCTCCAACGTCTTAATCTCATCTTACAGGTTACACTCTCAAGCCTCAACCCTTTTGGTTGCCTTGGACCTTCAATGTTGCCGAACATTCACAATATTTTGATTTCTAACGTCTTGCCACTTCTAGGGGAGTGTATGCACGTATTTTATGCAGAGAACCGTAACTAAGCTAATTATAACTACCAAACCAAGCTTTAAATTAATCTAATACTTGGCGAATACTTGACTTGAGGTGACAATAGTCAGCTGTTACACTAGTCCATGAGATAGGTTTGGTGGCAACTACTTGCTATGCATTATACAGAGTCCTAATTGTCATGGATGGTACAAATGGTAGGTCAACAGCTCTGCCCGTCCATGCATGAGCAGCCTTCGGATCCTTGTGTGGACCTATGCTTAGGGAACACATTGAGAGCAAGCTGGGCGGGCACAATCGAAGGCAAAAGCAAAAGAAAGAAAAACATAGTGTTGGTAGTGGTGGTTGGGGACGGGGGCCACTGGGCCTCTGAGTAGGTGCACATCACGCGCTCCCCAGCCGAGATATGCTAAATACAGAAGAGGGAGTGGCATCATTGGGCCAGTGGTCAGTATCGGTGAATGGTTGTCATTTTAGTACTTCGCAAAAAAATTTATATATATTTGCATGTGCCGATGCCATCAATCTTTCCCCCCTTGTCGGGCCGATAGAATATTGCATCCTCCGTCCCTTTCCAACCCCTTTTCAAGCTGCTCTTCCATCCATCAAGCTCTCTTTTCATCTGAACTTGTTTGAGTGTTTGGCCTATAATACTATGTAGCTGGATCTCACTAATGATATATAAGTCTAAGTGTTGGGGTGATAATTGCTAATGTGTTGCTACTGTTTTGGAAGATGTAAGTTTAGGTCTTAGCGTGTAACGCAACTTGGATTTACTAGTCGGAGGTATATATTTTCTTGGGACAACATGCTCCGATTGCCTTTAAAGGCCTAACCAGCTCTAAACCAGTGGCAGACTTTTTTGCCATCTACGTACTAAATATAGATCATGTTAATGTGAAGAAATTTCTAGTATTTCTAGCCCCTAATTCCCTTGAGGGTTCTTCCGAGTGTGGTCTTATGTGAAAAACGAGCTCCACGGATCAGCAATTGATCTAGCTTCCTTTTAGAAGTTGAAATTTTTTTCTATGTACAAAATGAGCTCCACGAAGCAAGATTTCTAAAAGAAACTAGAACTTAAAAATGATAATACCACGCTTTCAAAGTGACAAATTAGTAGCAGTCAAAGTGGTGTTAAAAACAGGGGCCTCTGTTTTATAAACAAGTTCTGGGTCGGCTGCCTTTGTAGAATTTTTGGAGAGGATTGTCATGATCGTAGTGGGTTTGATTGTATTTGTTCCACTCATAACTGGTGTGCACTCGGTTGATATATTTTGGTTTCCTCAGGAGCAAGGTCTATAATATTGGATTTCGGTTTCTTTTTGGAACTTGGTAAATCTAGAATATCTGCTAAATATCAAAAGAATTTTGAAAAATTTAGAATTTTTAAAATGTGCATATATGTATTATAGATATATAAATTGTCATGTAAATAACATATAAAATATAAATATATAAATTTAATGTAGAAAAGGCAACATAAGCCGGTGTATTTAAATCCATAAGGCTGATACACATTTACGTTTACAAATATTAAACCACACAAATGTTGTTGGTCAATTATTTTGAAACATAACACTTAACAAAAGAAGACATACCACTCAATAAATAGAAAAAAGAAGCCTTTTGTGGATCAATATAACCAGCCTAGTATAGGAATAAAAATTTAGTTTCGCCCCCTATTTTAGTTTCGGCAGTTTGCTGAAATAGACAGAATTGCGAACCAGGAGATATATTTATATTATAATCATGCCGCCGTCAGACTTCTTGCACCACAAGGAATGCGGAATGCTTCATTTCCTTCCTCTACAGCTCCCGTTGCCTTCGTGGTGCCTCTCCTCTCCCTATCTTCACTAGCAACTAGTTTTGAAGAAACTGCTTCAAATTGGGCTTTCCTACTCTGCTTTGCAAGCTGTTGCACGCTTGTGCTCCATTCTATTTCTGTCGATTTCAGGATCAATTGTTTTCTTATTTTCTATAACATAGTTAAAAACTTTGAACTTGACTCAACTCAGGGAGCTAGCCTAGTTCGCTACCCACAATTTTGTTATTGAACTGAAATAATTGTACTGTAATATAGGAGCAATTGAATACCCTGCATGGGTAGAAGTACAAAGTGAATCAGATTCAAAATGGCTTGCTTGTTTATATATAAAGTAATGTTATTGTTTGATTCATATCAGCGCATCCAATGAGTTGTTCGATTTGTCCACTCAATATTTTCCTTTTTTGAGAAAAATATATTCCATTTATATCATATATCGAATGTATTAATACCTTACCTTATCCATCGAGAAATTTTAGTTCAAACCCTTTGTTACCGGATACAAGACTCTTTGTATTTATTGATGAATCTTTTTATACAAGTATTATCATTCAAACCGTCTCATTAGAAAAAAAAAATGCAATCTCGAAAATATAGCATCCCACTATTTTTTTTGTTATCCAAAGTTTTGATACATTTCGAAATCAAGAAATATCTACTAGAGCATGTGCTATTAGAGTACAATTATCCGATCTAGATTTTCAAATTATTATAAATTGTTTATTGGTGGAAATGAAAGAATTAGGGGGAAAAGGGTCCACTGACAATAAATGGGAAGATAGAAAAATAAAAAGACGAAAAGATTTTTTTGTTAAACATATAGAATTAGACTTTACATGCTATAGTCATTTTTTATATCATAATTTAAAAACTTTTTGATAAATTATAGAGTTGAGTTAAAGTGTGCAAATTAGTCATTTTTCTCCTTTTCTACCTTACTTAGTTTATAGTTTATAGGTCTCTTCGTTCCGTCTATAAAATTATGTTGATACTTCCACGTATTATAAGGTTACATAGAAAACATCTCTATTTTTTTCCGTATAGGATTTTTAGAATTAGCACTACTTAGTTTTTAATTTGCCTCTTACTATCAACTAAATTGTTAAATTGTGAATAATTAATCCTCTTCATTTTCAAACGAGGGGTACTTTTGGTTCAACAATTTTGCAGGCTGTAGAATGAAGTTGTCTTGGAATTATACCATGGCGGCCATGGCCACGCCTTAATTTAGGATGATCCATAACTGACACGTTTTTTATTAAGTTCTGTGGAATGGCTAAAATTTTAGAATTAAATATTTTTGGGTCGGGTTATGTTTGGATTCAAAGAATAGGAGAGAAAGTAGAAGAAAGCAGCACTTTCCAGAAAATCTTTCAGGGGTTTGGATTTAGAGGAAAGTTTGCGGGCGTGGAGAGTATTTTTCTCGCAAGTGGGCCCCACAGGATTGCTTACGCCCATGAGATTTTCCCAGAAAAGATGCAGGGAAATGTGAGAAAAGAAAAAGGGCGTCTTCTTCTTCCCGCCAACTCCACCGCCCAACCTCTCACAGGCTGCTTCTTCTTCTTCCTGCCAGCACCATCGCCCAACAAACACCCTCATCGTCGGTGCAGATTCTTCCTGCCGATTCTTCTTTATAACACCACCGCCCAGCAGCCATTGCCGCAGGCTGATTCCGACCCCGACAACACCAACGCCGACCTTATCTCCTCCTGGGATATGATTTCGTGGCATACCTCATGATTTATGATTTGTTGTTTTGCTTCATCCCTTGTTCTTTTTTTTATTCAATTACACACTATTTATTTGTTGAAAAAAATCAAGTCTTTTGTTTGAAAAGTACTGATCTTGAGGTGTTGGATTTTTAATATAAATTTATCTATTTGAAAAGATTGATTTCACGTAACAATATGTGAGGTGTTGGATTCTTGTATGTAAAATATACTAATTTCACATGATAATAGGCTGATTTCACATCTTGAGATGCACTTTTTAAAATGAAAGAATACTTTCTCATGATATTATGTGCTGATCACACATCTTGATAAGTTGGGGTTTATTTACAAACTGATTTTAGAGAACAATATGTGCTGATTTTTTAAATAATTTAATTTGTGCTAGTCTCATCTCTTCGATCAGGAGTTGGGCATTATTTTTTAAAGATTGATTTCACAGGTAATATTTATGAGTTGTGAAATAATATGTGCCAATGTGTTTATCAGCTGTGAAATAATGTGCCAAAGTATTTTGCTCCATCCCTGGAATAGCTGATTACGGATTAATTTGTAGATTGATGTCGTTTATTATTATTTTATGAAATAATTGAGACCACATTCTTAATATGCAACTAAGTGACTACATATTTATCTATTTAAAATGCATCTAGATATCTGTTTCTAGTGACACAAAGGTTGACAGAGATTTACATACTCAACAAAATCATAATGTTGATGAAGTTGATGTTAATCCTAGGGCAGAGGATGCCAGAGAGGGGAAGAGGATGAGAGATTATATTGTGAACCAAATGTGGCAAGATTATATCAGCGTTGATGCCTAACCTAACTTTTGTTATGTATTTTGTCAAAAATATGATTTTTTTTGTCGACATTGCACTTGACGTTTGTATTTTTGGCTATTTATTTTTGCATCATGTCTGTAAAATGATATTGTTCGACAATCTTTTGTTACTCTCATATTTTTGTATGCCTTAGGTATGGATATCTCAGACTCTCCAATAGGTTCTGATGACCGCAAGGCTAGTAAAAATGTGATGTGGAGTGACGAGATGGATAAAGTTTTGATTGATTGATGGTTTTGTTATGCAAGCAACTGAAGGAAATAAAGTTGACAAAGGCTTCAAAGAATATGCGTGTGTATGCTGCCAATGTTTTAAATCAAGAGTTTAGCTTATCCCTTAGAAAGGATACAATCCTTCATCGTTTAAGAACAATGAGGAAAAAATATATGGGATTGAGTGTTGCTCTTGGAACAAGTGGCTTTTCTTTCAATCATGCCTCTGGAAGGATTGATGGTAGAGATGAAGCATGTTTGGGCTACATATGTTACGGTGATAGGTTAATATTTAATATGAGAAATATTTATTTTCATGGTAAATATTTTTAAAATTTTTATGACTTACATGTTTTTAGGATGGTGTATGATTTGAAATATAATATGAAGAAGATAATGGAATTTTGAATTAAATTAATAAAATAGTATATTTTAAATATTATAATTTATTAAATTTGGTTCTAATCTACATTTTTATTCGGTCATTTGTTGTTATTTTTTTTGTTTAAAACTACCTAGGTTCATACCACTTTGCTTCAGTTTGTTTTCCATCAAAACTTTACTTATTGATCCAAATACAAGTGAGAAAGTTGATTTTTTTTTCCCTTCTATTCAAACACATGTAAGAAATTCATGGGAAAATGTTTTCTTTTTCTTTCTTGGAAATCTACCTTTCTTTTTCTCTAGTATTTTTTTAATCCAAACAGACCATTAGTTGAAAGAAAAGGATTTCATGGAAGAGGCCACGCATTTAATATTCTAAATTCTACTATTTCTGGCCCCTAATTTCGTCGAGGGATTTTTCCCAAGGGTGGCGGTATGTGTGATTCAGCTTCCCTTCCGAAGTTGAAAATTTTTAATTTGTATGTGCAAAACGAGCTGCACGCTACGGAGCAAGACTTCCGCATAAGAACCTATAATACTTTAATAAAATGATAATAGTAAAATTTCAAGCATAAAAAATTGGTAGCAATATTTAACATCGAAAAAGTCTCTTCTGGGCTTCCTCGCATTTATAGAAAATTGATTTTCAAAGTCAGTAATTTCGGTTCTTTCTTAATAGGATTCTGTTTGGTCAGCAAAAAGAAGTAATAAATTCATAAAATTTATATATTATAATTTATAACAAAATTGTTGATCTTCCATTGAAAAACTATCCATTTTAAAAAGTAATTTATAGAAAGATAAAAATAAGACTTCACGCCAAGCATTCTCCCCCTTAAAATTTTATTTCCAATAACTTCTTATCAAATATACAAATAAAAAGATGAATTTTTTTGTGAAAAGATTTTACATCTCATTATTGCATCATAATTAACTTTTCACAAATTATAATTAAGTAAGTTTCATGCATTTTACATCTTTTATGCCAAATAATTATTTATACTATTATGAAAAAGATCTAATTAAGTACACCCAGAGATTGTCATCTTGGAAGTTCAAACTTTTAATACATGCACTTTTTGATGGCTGATGAGCACAAAACAAATACCTTGAGTCGAGACATCCACACTGGTGAAATTTTCGACTTATCGCTACACAAAGAGAGCGAGCGAGCATATATACTGTGTACCTTATTAACAAATTGGATGCCTGGCTATCCACCAATATTGTAAAGCTCGAACTTTTTGCCCAATAATTTTAGTTTGAGTTATGTTACTACCAAGATCGTAAAACCCGTGACTCAAGTTAGAATTTTATATTAGTGAACCAATCAGTTCAATTATCAGTTCGAGTCGAGTCAATTTCATGAACCGTGTGCCGTGTTAAAGCTAATCATGTGTTATACACCTGAGTATATAATGATGATGTAAGAAAGATAATGAAAAATGAGTTATTAGAATATATGATATTATGCTATATTTTTTTATATATTTGATCGTAAAATTATTTTTAAGTTGAATATCGCATTAGGACACTTTATATGGCATTTTGGGTCGGTTATTAGTTATATAATATTTCATTGTAATGTTATAGTGTGTATTATATTTTATAATTTTTTTTTTGATTTTTTAGGATTTATTATGAGTTAATTATTATTTTTAATTTGAGTTACAGACTAGTCAAATTTTATTTACAAAACTACCCTCAAGACTCACCCCGACCTTTTTCCTCCTCCAGACTCCAATCGGTGCCCTACACTACCCCCACCCTCACCGTAGACGACCCTTCCAGTCGCCACACCACCATCGATCGATGCCGCCAAGCCCCGCCGTGATGTCGTTGTGCCGCCCCGAGCACCCCTAGTCGCTGCCTAGTCTCCACGACACCGATTTGCCACGTGATCATGCCCCGCTCCAAGATGTCGATTCGCCGCTGTCCACGCCGCTCTGCCACTATTGTGCTACCGACGCCTCCCCTTTCAACCCTTGAACATTTCCCCATACCCAGCGCTGTTGTCGATGGCCATTTGAACTATCGACGGACCGACCTCGTCTGACTCATCACAACCACCGGCAGTCATTGCTGTCGTTGCCGTCCTCACTGCCACCCCCATTGGATCGAGCTTGCCAAGCCAGTGCTGACCCATAGTGTAACACCCACCCCAGAACCAGTTTCATGCTCGCGAACTAAACCGAAATGTCACTGGTCCTTATTAGGTCGGTTAACCCAAACCTAACTCATGTAAATCTACTCTCAACATCTTAAGATGAAAATATTAATCATTATACTTGGATGAATGCATGAAACCCAAACATGTTACTATATAGATGACATGTCAATCAATTCACATACTATAATAATTTCAAAAAATCAATAAAAATTCCTAAAATAAAACAGATAGAGTCTCCTCTAAAAGTACAATTAGAGCTCATCCTATTAAATCAACATGTACAAACATATAATTACATTAAGCATGGTCATTCACACAAAATTCTAATTTGCTATATAAGTCGTTCTAAACCTTGGGTCTCGACCTACCTGTGCATTTTATTCACATTTTATATCAAATTCTGGGTCTTGACCCACTTGTTATACATATTCAATATCTCAATATATTTACTAATATATATATATATATATATATATATATATTAACATGTTATCATTAGAAAATTTTCCACTGAAATAGATATCACATCACATCATATTATCATACCTTACATTTCATTACATCATTCTCAATATAATGACAATATAAACAAAATATTAACATTCTATCATCTTACATGTGTGTATAAGAGACATCACTGCTCGTGTGTTCAAAATGGGACATCCAACTTATGATTATCACCTATATATATTATAAAAACATGTTAATAACAAGCATTATTGGTCCAAAATATAACTATATCAAACTGGCTATGAGAGCTAACTCTCATATAAAGAAAAATATTCATATACTTCTCGTGAACTCTCTGAAGGACACCTACTGAGGAGCCACTGGGTTGCAGACCCGATAACATCTCAAACTGACTACTCTGTTGCTGCTGATGCCTCTCGACATTTTTCATTTCATTTTCTAGTCCCTCAGGACTACTATTATATCCTAAGCCTTTTTTTCCTCTATAATTCTCTTGGTTTACATGAAGACCAAGTACTTTTAGGTAGTCACCTTTAGTACCCTTTGATCCACAAGTCCGGACGTGTGCTGTACTAAACAGTAACCTCCACATTTCTTCAGCTGTGAGGAACTCAAAATGGGAGTTGTCAGGATCTCTCGGGATTGGAACAACCTGCTCACTAATCGAGAGCTCGCTTTGACTAGCACGTGCACCCACTTATAGTATATACAAGTCGGTTTTCTCATCTCTCGTCTCACTGAAAACTCGATAAAACTATATATAGGTGTGGACAAAGATTTATATAATAGGCCCAAAGGCAACTTACGAGTGGATCTTGTTTTCAAAAATATACTCGAAGGATCTCATCCTTGAGGGTTATTAATCTATAAAACTGGTTGACTAAATGGATCGAGTTAAGTGGGATCTAATAGAATAGATAATACACTTAACTCGTCTTGCAAGTAATAAAACAATACACAATAGAATAGAGCGTAAAACAGAGAACGAGTCCTAAATAACAATACACAATAGAATAGAGCGTAAAACAGAGAACGAGTCTTAAATGGACCTCGTAGAAGCTCTGAGCGTGTCCTCACACCTAGGCAGCGAGCTTCTACTCACTACCTATACAACAAGACTAAATACTAACACCTAGTATAATGCATGAATGTTACACTCCTCATTAATTTATATAAGACAACATTTATTTACATGCATTTAAATTCAAACTCTAATTCACTATTAGCATCTGTTAACATGCATTAAAATTTAAACCTACACTTATTTACAATCACACCATTTGCATCACAATAAAATCATAAAACAATTCATCATCAAATAAAATTGGATAAAATTTTATACCTAATCGCCAGTCATGCGTTGACGGCAACAAAGTTGTGGCCGGCTCGAGTGAGGATCATGGGGGAGAGGGAAGTGAGAAAAAGGAAAAGGGAGTTGGGTGAGGAGGATGGTGGCAGTTGGATGGTGACAATGTCAGAGGTTTGGAATAAATAGGTATCGGA
The DNA here is from genome assembly GCA_033002965.1 of Piper betle. Lineage (NCBI taxonomy): Eukaryota > Viridiplantae > Streptophyta > Magnoliopsida > Piperales > Piperaceae > Piper > Piper betle. The sequence continues at coordinate 15,608 of JAURVB010006113.1, read as the reverse complement.
GGGTAAAATGAGTGGTCAGGAAGAAGGTTAGGAGAAAATAGATGTTGCTATGGTTAAAGAAATGTTGCATGCGCTGTGAGCATTTTGATAGCACATGCAGCGTATTTAATCTGGGCCACTGAATTTCGATCAAGTGGCCCAGACACACCCTCCCACTCCTTCGTCTGCCAACCCGTCTGCCCACCCGCTGGTGACCGACCCACCCGACCACCCACCCGTTCGACCACCCCCTACCCCTCGCCATGGCTTGGGGCAAGCGGGGGGCAGCGATGGCGATGGTGGTGGGGGGCCACGGCAACTTGAGTGGGGCGAGGTCATTGCACGGGCGACGAGCGGGGGGACCGCAGTGGAGGGGCCACGGCTTAGGCCAGTTAGGGGGCCGTGGCGGCTTGGGACAGGCGGGGGGCCACGGCGGTGGGTGGCGGCGGGGCCATGGCAAGGGGGCAGGGGGTGGTCGGACGGGTGGGCGGGCGGGCGATCGGGCGGGTCGGTGGTGGGGGGGGTGTAGTTAAAACTATATTTGTTGAGCAAAATCACTTCTTGTGATATCCGAGTCCCATCATGTTGTATTTGGGCGGAATGGTTACCCTTGATTCACTTCTGCACCGGACCCAAATACTGCATCTCATTCCTCTGTAGCTCCCATTGCCTTTATGGCTTTCATGATCTCCAAGCTATCTTCACTAGTAACTGGTTTTGTAGCAACTGCTACTTGGGTTTGCGTGCGCAGCTGTGCGAGCATGGCAGAACACTTACGCTCCAGCGTAATTCTGTCGACTCCTGGATCAATTGCTTCACATTATCAGATTCTGCACCATGCAAATCAAGAGAAAAGGAACCAATTAGCTGTTCTTGACGCTGACTGTTTGGGAGGCTCATGATCAAAGTTTTCTTTCGAGGGCACTTCAGAAGTGGGATCATTATCTTCTTCATAGTCTCATTCTGTTCAAGAGGTTGTTCCAGGGGCTCTAAGTGATCACGCCGTAAACTAGCATGAATTTCTTTCAAATATGCCTTCGCCTTATATATACGAAGGCGCTTCAAAACAGCTTCCCAGTATTCAACCACATTGGACGCCCCGGATCTCATTTGGGACTCAATTCGATCGTCCCACTAATGCTTCCAATTCACTGTGAGGCTTTCCCTGCAATAAACTATTGACGTCCTCTGCAGTGCTTGCATGGATGCCCCTCTCCTCCTCGGCAAGCAACTCACTCAAGAGTTGCTTGATAATGTGCGTCTCTTTTTCGTGCCTCCCAGAGTTCCCAATCATCACATATATAGCACCAACAATGCCTCTCAATATTATTTGATGCGTATTTGTGTTGCTCAATCAAAGCCCAAATGCAACTTTATGTCATCCCGAAGGTCTTCCATCTCTCTCACAGATAAACCCATGAAAACCGTACAAGATTCGATATCAAACTCTTTAGAACCATCCAAGTTCTTGTACAGAATATCATATTAATCCGCCCTTCAACCAATCGAATCTCCGACCTGACCTTGCTTTGATGAAAACAGAACTCGTCTTCTTTCTTCTCCCAATCTTCGTGGAACCGATCAGCTCTTGAACGTTCCCTAGTCAACATCTCCGTAACCTTCTCAAGTGGGCGCTCCTCCCTTCTCTTCTTCAGTTGTTCAAGATCTCCCGCCCCTTCTGTCTCTTCCTCGTAGCCTTAGCCGACAACATCACGCTCAATTTTCTTCCGCAGTATGAAAACATCTCATTTGAAGTAGAGTACCCAAGGGAATCCGAGTCGTCGGAATAGCCCAAGACCTTCCCCTTGAGCTTCTTGGCGATCTCGAACCAAACGAAAGCCCAAATCAAAGAAAGAAACTCTTTGTTTGATGTCTATCCAAAGCAAAAAAATTCGATCTCGTAACAGAAGCCCATAATTTTTTAGTTAAGAAAAAGCCCATCTAATTGTGATTCCTCTCACCCCATCCTTCGTATGTTCCTCTCACTAAGCCATGGTGCCTGGCCGTCCAATAAGTTTTATTATAATTATACATGCATGTACGGGTAAATTGATTGTGAGCCAGGGGGCAGAGAAAAGCGCCCTAGTTCAAGTTTGGTCATCCGATTATAAGGATAGCTCAAATTTATTATTTTAAAAAGATTAAATTAATAAATTAAAATCTAAACAATTCAAATTTAATGATCATATTACTCACGGCTAAACAAGCGAGCGAGCTAAGTTTAACTTCTGTTTAAAATTAGCTCAAATAGTTCGAAGTTTATTCGCATTCAGTTCGAGATTGAACAAGTTTTGAACATTTATGAGTTCGACTCGAATATTTTTTATGTTGTTCGAGTTCAACTCAAGCTCGAATATACTTAAACTATTTAATTTTGACGAGCTCAAACCCAACTCGATTATAAAGTGGAAAGTAACTCATTTTAAAAAAATGTGTCTTCAACTTGAATACTTCTCATTTAAGTTATCTCACTACTTTGTTATTATATTGTATATAAATAAATATAATTAGTTACAATTAAACTTATTAGTGTGTATGTCTATATATATATATATGTCTATATATATATATATATATATATATATATATATATATACGGTTTAATGTTGGTGTACTGCAGCACAGCTAACTTGGCTGTGCTGCAGTTTGATTGCAGCCGTTGGATTCAATCCAACGGCTGCAATCAAACCTAGTAAATAAACGAAAACAGGGAAGCGGGGAGTCCCTGGTGCTGTTCCCGCCATTCCCGCCAGCAGCTCACCGCGCCGGCGCCGGACGCTGCACGGCCGAGGGGTCGCCGACGGCCACCGGCCCTCCATCCCCTACATCGGCTTGCCATCGGGCTGGGTTGAAGAAACGTCGACGGTCAGAGAAGAGGAAGCGGGGGAGGCGGTCGAAATCCAAATTTCCGGCCGTTGGGTCGCCGCGCCGGACGCTGCACGGCCGAGTGGTCACCGACGTCCGCCGAGCTGACATTCCATTCGTCGGAAAGCCGTCAGCTTGCGTCACGAATCGCCGGCAGCCAGAGAGAAGAGGAAGCGGGGGAGGAAATGGGGTGAAGCGGTGGCGGCTGCTCTGTTTCTGGCAGTTGGGTCGCCGCGCCGCACGGTGCACAGCCGAGGGGTGGCCGACGGCTGCCGGTCCTCCATCATCTTAGTCGGAAAGAAGTCCGCCGTCGCGCACCGTCCGCCGCTGCACAAGCCAAGCTTTGCACGGTCGGGGGGCGGCTGCTCTGTTTCTAGACATTGGGTCGCCGCGCCGCACGGTGCACAGCCGAGGGTCTCCGACGGCTGCCGGCCCTCCAACCTCTTAGTCTGAAAGCCGTCCGCCGTCACGCACCGTCCGCCGCCTCGCACGCAGTCCGCCGCCGCACGCGCAGTCCGCCACCGCCTCACTCCTGCCCCTCTCCCTACCGATTTATTACCCAAAACAGGGGGCCGTGGTGCAGTGGGTGGCGGGCGGCCGACGGGTGCAGTGGGTGGCTGGGCGGCGCTGCAGGCGGCGGGCGGGCGAGGTGGGCGGGCGCTGCAGGCGGTGGACGGCTGCGAGGTGGGCGGGCGCTGCGGGTTTGAAGAACAGGGCAACCCGTTAATTTTTTGAAATGGTGGGGGAATGTCCAGCCGTTGGATAAAATCCAACGGCTGAAACACTGCCAGCACAGCCAAGATGGCCGTGCTGCAGCACATACTCCCCCCTCATATATATATATATATATATTAGTATATTATTTTATCAAGTCGAATTACTAGTCAATTTTGAGTCAAGTCGAATTGAACACTGCCTTGCTCAAATTTGACTCGAAAGATGACTCGAAAGATTTTAAATGTCGAGTTTCAAATCAAGTTTTAGATAGAGTACTTAAATGTCTAGTTTCGATTAGAATCGAACCGGCCAAATTCCAAATACTCACAAACTGACTCACTCCATTAATTGCCCTATCTGTGTGCAACAAGCAATGTTGTGTGATTGTAAGCTATTAAATTTGTGAATTACTTATACTTTGCTTGTCAACCTATATATAATATAATGGCCATCAGCCTACACAAACTAAAAGAAACATTAGATACAAATATTTTAAATTTTATTTCCACTAGTTGCTCATGCACTTAAATTTGCCCACACAATTCAATGTTGTTGTCTATCTTCTTCGAGACCATGATCATAATTTTTCAGCATCTCTTTCTATTAAAACCATAATTTTCAGCATCTCTTTCTATTAAAACCCGATAATAATTCTTTTCAAATTTGTTGTTGTCTATAAAAAAAAATTGTTATACTTATTTGAATTGAGTGCCGCCCAAACCCTTATAAAACGAAATATATATTTTTGGATCTATCTTATTACCCCATTAATCCTCAGATTTATAAATTAATTAAAATTAATTAATATCGGGTATAAACAAGTCGGATAGTCGGATATGGAAAGACCGAACCAGGAACCGGTCCGGCGAGGCCTCTCGACGCCGACTCGGAAATCAGAAATTCGTTGTCCGCCGCCATTGCAAGCTTGCCGCCCTTATTAGATTCCTCTTTCGCCGCTGACGGCGACGGCGGCGGCGGCGGCGGCCATGGACGAGGAGCAGTACATGGAGCGCTTCGCCATGGATGCCGACTTCGACGATGGCCAGTGGATCGACGGCGAATTCTACTACCGCAGCCGCAAGGAGCGCGCGCCGGCCCAGACACGGGACAACGCCATCTACGGCGTCTTCGCCGACTCAGATTCAGACAGCGACGGCGGCGGATCCTCCAGGAAGCGGCGCAGGTCCGGCGCAGCCGCCGGCAAGCCCGACTTGACGAAGCCGGTCAGCTTCGTCTCCACCGGGGTGGTGATGCCGAATCAGGAGATCGACCGGGCGGCGGCGGCGTCGGAGGAAAGGGAGGGCGGCGCGCCGGGGTCGGCCGGGCTAGGGTTTGGGTCTGGGTCCACGGCCGCCGGCGCCGGCGCTGGGTTAGGGTTCGGCGGCGGCGAGGTCGACGATGGGAACGAGGATGGGGACGAGGAGTCGTTCCTGCCGACGGCGTTTGGGCGGATGATCAAAGAGGGGGCCGAGCGCCGCCGCCGGGAGAAGGAGAGGGAGAAGCAGAGGCCGGATGGGGGCAGGAGGGAGCCGAAAATGGGGGATGTCGGTGCTTTCGAGAAGCACACCAAGGGAATTGGATTGAAGCTGCTAGAGAAGATGGGGTACAAAGGTGGTGGGCTGGGGAAGAACGCGCAAGGCATTGTAGCTCCAATCGAGGCGAAATTGCGGCCGAAGAACATGGGAATGGGGTTTGGGGAGACGAAAGAGAGCAAATTTGCGCTTCCTGTGGTGCCGCCGGAGGTGGTGAAGAAGGCAGTTGCGCCTGCCGTGAGTAAAGCTAAGGAGAAGCTATGGTTGAAGGAGCGGAAGCCCAAGAAGAAGAAGAAAGAGTATGTGACTCCGGAGGAGCTGCTGGCCGAGAAGGAGGAAGAGGGTATTCAGTTTGTGCAGAAAGTTCTTGACATGAGAGGCCCGCAAGTGCGTGTCTTGACGAACCTTGATAACTTGAACGCCGAGCAGGAGGCTATGGAGAATGGCAGCTTCCAACCGGAGCTCCGGCACAATATGAAGCTGATAGTGGATGGCGCGGCTAGTGATGTTTTGAGGTTGGATAGGGATTTGAGGCAAGAAAGAGAGACCACGGCGAGCTTGCTCATGGAGAAGGAGAAACTTGAGAAGCAGGTAAGAAAGCAGAAGAGTATGTTAGATAATGTGGAATATATAGTGCAGGTTTTAGATAAGTTGAAGGAAGATATTGCTTCTGGAAATCTGACTCTTGATATGATAGCCCGGATATTTGAAGAGTTGCGTAGTAAGTATGTGGAGGACTATAAAATGTATGATTTAGCTGCCATTGCTTGTTCTTATGCATTCCCGCTGCTTCTTAGAGTATTTCAAGGGTGGGATCCTCTTCAAAATCCGTCGCATGGGGTGGAAGTGATGACATCGTGGAAGAATTTGTTACAAGGTGATGATATTTATGATTTTTCGGGTGGGACGGCTTCTCCTTATACTCGGTTATCAATGGAGGTAATACTACCTGCTGTGAGGATTTCGGGTACGAATACTTGGAATGCACGGGATCCTGAGCCAATGATTAGGTTCTTGGAGTTGTGGGAGAAGTTGCAGTTGATGCCCCCGACTGTCCTGCAGCACATACTAGATAGTGTGGTGATGCCAAAATTATCTGAAGCTGTGGAATCCTGGGATCCCCGAAGGGAGAGCATCCCCATCCATCAGTGGGTTCACCCCTGGCTCCTGCTGTTGGGACAGAAGTTGGAGGTTCTTTACCAAGCCATACGTTTCAAGTTGGGCAGTGTTCTTCATGCTTGGCATCCAAGTGATGGGTCTGCGTATGCGGTTCTTTCACCATGGCAGTCTGTTTTTGATCCGGCAAGCTGGGAACATCTTGTTGTTCGTTACATTGTTCCGAAGCTGACGAGTGCTTTGCATGAATTTCAAATTAACCCAGCGCATCAGGAGCTGGATCAATTTTCATGGGTGATGACATGGGCGTCAGCTATACCTATGCAACATATGGTGACAATGTTAGAAACATCTTTCTTCTCTAAATGGCATCAGGTTCTCTACCATTGGCTGCTATCAAATCCTAATTTTGGGGAAGTGGGTCAGTGGTATTCGGGGTGGAAGGAGCTTTTCCCGAAAATCTTCTTGCAAACGAGCGGATTCGAGCTTCATTTAGTTTAGGGCTTCAGATGATGAACCAAGCTGTAGAAAACTCGGAGGTGGTTCAACCAGGGGCTCGGGAGAATGTGAGTTATCTGAGAGTTACAGAGCAAAGACAGTTTGAGGAGACTCAATCAAAGGCAGCTGCACGTGCAAAACGTGCATCAGGGGGCTTTATGGATGATGAGGGGAATGGCCCTGAGATGAGCTTAAAAGAAAGTATTGAATACTTTGCCAGGATGCATGAAGTGTTGTTTAAACCTAAATTCGGTAGAACACACAATGGTCTTCAAGTGTATGGCTTTGGAAGCATAAGCATTTGCATAGACTCTGTCAAGCAACAACTTTTTGCGCAAACAGAGGATGGCTGGCGTGGGGTTAGTCTTGATCGGTTGCTGGAGATGCATAGGTCTTTTGCAAGTCGCCGTTGACTGATTAGGTGGGGAAAATATTACATTTTTTTAGTAATGGAGTTTGCAGCTGTATGGTTGAAGTTATTTTCTATCATCCTTTGGTTTTTTTCATCTTATAATAGCTCCATCTAGTAAATTTTTTGTAAGGCTGAGCTCTATCACTCTTTTCTGCTATTAAAAGTGTTGATAGTCATAGGTATAGGTGATTTATGGCTTTTGCTGTTCTATATTTTTATATATTCATTCCTGCTGGTGAAGTGGAAGGAAAGAATTTTGCAAACCCGACTCAAATCTTAAGGAGCATGTGGACGGCAAAGATGAAGGTATTTATTCCTGCAGGAAATACTTGTAGACTGGTGGTTGATTATACAAGTTTTTGGAGGGTTCTTAAGCCTTGACAATACTAGTTAGTTTCTTTTAATCCCCACCACAATCTCCTCTGCATGCGAGTGGGGTATTTCTTTTGTTTCTTTCTAAATATGAAAATAAAAGCTGTAGCTGGATGTTAACAAGCGCATGATTGAAAATCTCTATGTTGATTTGTATGAGATTTTTTAGCCTCAATAGTTTCCTTTCTTACGTTTGGTCTTTTTTACTTTATGCTTTACTGTTGTGCCCGTTTTTATACGAGGGTTTAAGTTTATTGATCTTCCCTTCTTTCACTTTCTTAGGTGCAAAAGGAGGTCATGGCTTAACTGTCGAGGCTTCTCCTGAGTGGCAATGTTGTCAAAGGTAGAAAACGGCTTAATCAAATTATGTCTGATTGTAGTTATTTAGTATGAAAGTAATACAGCATATTTCTTGGAAATGTTCATTGATGTCGTTATTTATAGTTTAACAGTTCGGAGTTTCCTGCTTTGAGATGTCTCATTTTTTTCTTATTTTCAACAATTGTGCAGACTTTCATAAATTAACCAACTTCTATTGTTGGGTTATAACTGAATTATGCTTTTCAACATTTAGCCTCTGATTGCACTTTAGGTGTGACGATGAAAATGTTTGTTATCTTCTCAGATAAAAAATGTTGTCTTGTCCAATGATATTATTGTTACTTCATGTTGAAGGTCGATCTGCCAGGCAGGACTGGTGATTGACAACACTGCCTCTAATGTGTGCATCCAGATAACCTGTTCACCCTGTAGATATACGATCAGTCTTTTCCCCTATTTTGCTGGTGGATTGGTTGGTAATTTTGTTATTCAATCAACGCATGTGAGTTTTGTGTTCCTTTACAGTGAGATGTTTCTTGGCTCAGGAATCCAATGTTACATGATCAATTCTTTCTATTAGCTTTATGATAAACTTTTGTTTTCTTAAGAGCTCATAGTTCAACATACAGATGTTATGTATTTGACAATTTACCTACCAATAATATGCATTCTGTTAGAAAATTCTTCAGATGTAGATTGCCTTGATTTTAGCTTATCTCAAAGTCCTAGTCCCGAGACAGCGAGCTTTAGAGATGTGGGGAAAATGTTTACAGAAAGTTTCCACCGGATGCTCACCAATCTAAGGAGTTACAACAACGTTGACTTCCCCTGAATGCATATTGAGCTCCTATTCTGGTGGTAAATATAGCATAGCTTATATGACCAGGAAAAAATGTTTTGTTCCAGGAGTTGTAAGGGGGTGTTATGATATTGAAAGAAAAAAAGGGGATTCACAAAGGAAATGAAGGTAATTAAACCCTACCAATTACCATATGATTCTGAGATGAAATACAGTAGACTACGAAGAATTGTATTCTTCCCTGATTTTCGATTAGTATCTGACCACTTTGCATAGCAGCCAGCACTTTTTAGTCTTGAGAGCTAAACTGGGATTTCTAGCTGTCTCCCACTTGTCGACACAATTCTCATAATTTTAACATCTTTTTCTCTATATGATCCTTTAATGTGTTGCAAGGATCTTGATGCCATATGTAGGTGAAATGTGGTGGTTGTGTTGTCACTGCAACTTCTGATAATCGACCAATTTGGCTTCCGCTTCTTTCTCAAATTTCACAAATATATGACCGCTTAATGTATAGATTAAATTAACAGTGTATTTTTTCCCAGGCAAATTTACGTTGAGTTTCTTTGTCGATGGGTTGCTGATGATCATATGGTTGACATGATTACAACATGACCATTTGTTAGTACTATCTTCTTGATAACCCTCCAATTTTATTTCTTATGTTGCATGTAGAGTAGAGGGTTATATCAATCACATTTTAAGGTAGCTTATTTTTACATTTTTAAGAATTTATGGCAAGGAAAGCACAGGTGCACATTGACACCGATTGGGGCGGGAGACGGCTGCTAGTTTTTGACTAAGGAAGAGCTAGCGGTCCGACCGAACCGAGTTTTAGAGCCGGCGAATTGAGGCATATATTTGGTCAGTTCTGTTTGATTTGGACGGTGAACCAAAATTATTAAAGTTGTAGTAAAATTAATTATTTTTATAATAAATAAAATTATAATATAATTTAACCATCATAATTATATTAAAAATATCCTATATACAAATAAAATATTAAACATATCAAAAATTAAAAAACAAATCAAAGAATTAATAATAACTCACATAAAATATAACTATTAAGTTTTAATTTTTTATTAATTATTTTATCGGTTTTAGTTCAGTTCCAAACTAAAATTTTTCACAGCTAAAAGTTATTATAAATAATATCTTAAAACAAACCAATCCAAATTTTAATTGTAACCAAACGAAACCGAACAATTTCGGTTTCATCCAAAATCTACTCTGGCTATATTTGTGACAAAATTAAATCAAGTTCTGAATCCAAAATCATGTGCTTGCTTTGCCATGGGGGCTGATCATATTGAGGTCCTGATTTTAAAATGAAATAAATTCTAAGCGATGGTCGAGTTTCTCATCATGGTCCTCAGTTCAAGAAGTCCAGTACATTCATGTTTATAACGCACCCGAATAGCCACCGGAAGAGAACCTTTGTGCACGGTACGCTTGTGATGTCATCTAGTAAGACAATTTAGAGGAATCTAAAGCTTTTCAAATTACAACAAAAATAATAGAAATTTACCAACAAAAATATTTCTGTTGAAATCCAGTGTTAAGAATACTCAGTCCAATTCCCTCCCCAAAAGACAAAAAAACTATCAACCACAATAGTCACCCAGTCTACATTGAATGTGATCCAAGATTCCATTCATTACTCCCGGGGAAGAAGTGTGTGTGTATATATATATATATATAATGGATGCATTTAGGGATTATCTTCAAATAACCTAAAAGACCAATAGTTGCCAATATTAAAATTAACAAGAATATCTTCATCTGTTACAGGCACGATTTCCACTATGAAGCAACCACACCAACTACCTGAAAAATACGCATACTGGATGATAAAGAAACCTCAATGATTTCTGCCATCATATTGATTCATTTCCACAGAACTAAATTATACAGAAAACTTACTTACTCCTTCAATAACAATCTTGATGTTTGCTGATGATGGCATCATCTCAATCTACTAAGTTAATGATTTTACATATTGGTCAAGACTTGAAATAAACAGCTCACACCTGTATTACAGCAAAGAAAAATCATCAACTAGAAAAACAATGTACACAGACATGATATTCTACAAACCAAATGCACAAGCAACTCCTATAACTAATTTTACACCAACGAATAAAATAATCTAAAAGGTTGTTGGATTAGTACACAAAGGAAAAGAGAAGATTGCAAATCACAACCTCCCATCTTTGCTTATTCACTTCTATACCAACATATTTACCACTTTCACTGTATTCAATAAATTCTTATAACACATGAAGTAACCATGCTTTGACAACACGGGGAGAAGAAACCTGATGAAAGATACATGCAACACATAATTATAGACCATCTTAACAATATAAAATGCATTTGCGTTAACATAGAGAGCAAAGGACAGAGGTATACAAGAAACAAATTTCAAGATTAAAGGGCATACACATTATCCCTAAAAGAAGTTTGACCAACGGACTAGTTATATATCAAAAGTTTGAATTTGAATCCCTAGCTTTAAGGAATTAGTTTGAAAAGAGTACTTGTTAGTAGCAGCTATGCAATCGAAACTAGTATTAAAAAGATCTGCTGCGTATATAAAAAAATGAAAATATAATCTCTCAAATTACAGCCTTCCATAATAATTATCTGCCATCTCTTAAACCGTTCCAAATAAGCATTTACTTCGCCATAGACAAGGTAATATATAATTAATTACCTAACAGGAGCTCCTGGTGTATAGAGGGGATTCTTGACAACATACTCTACATAAATGTTATAGATGTGTCTCATAGATTCGCGAAGATCTCCAATTTTAGGCTGTGTAACCAATATGATCTGCTCTCAAAAAAAAGGGCTTGCAAATTAGTCAGACTCAAATAATTATAGAATAAATTACGCCACACATACCAAAATAATTAATATTCCAATAAATACAAACAGTTACAAATCTGAATATCAAGCTAATCAACAGAAACGTATGCAGTGCTTAGCAATTTTATAATTGTCTTTCTGAATTCTTTCAATGACATGCCCATCTTTGCACATTTTTATATGCATGTTAAAGCAAAGTCAGGCCCCTAGATGGTTTTATAGGATAAAGTCTAAGATAGAGAAACTTGAAGGTGATAAACTCCTAACCCAAGAACAAAAACACTCTAAAAAGAGACCTATGCATCTAACAGAGATTAAAAGATATGATGTACATGTGATGTCTAGAGGATGTTCACAATTTGATAACATAACAATGAATATATTTGTCTACTGGAAGATTACAATTTCAGGGTCTGGTCCATTTGAACAAAAACCATTCAGATCCACATATGATGGCAGAGATAGAAACTTCTAATAACAACTATAAGATTTGCTAAGACAAACCATAAAGAAGTGCCTCTACAGTAATTGGTAAAATCAGAAGAAGCTGACTACTTCCTACTCCACTCGTAGAACATAGAGATCACAAGACCAGAACCATAACTTCCACAGAAGTTGACAGATAAGAAAAGGGACATACTGTCAGTGCTTGGATCATGATGACAAATCACAGATAAACATTTCCATGCCAAATGAACACATAATTAGAAACATAGTTGCAAATGTAATCACGTAACACCATTCAACTCTCCAAAAAATGCAAAAAAGAAAACAATTAACATGAAGTGAAAAAACAGCACTAGAAGAACTTGTGAAACTGAAACTAAGAACTTCTGATATATTATTCCACTCCAATACTTGAGCGTAAGTAAATAGCTTTGGTACCACATCAAGTTAAGGCTTAAGCTCAACAGCCACCAAATAATGTTCACAAGCCAATAAAACTGATATTTTAATTTAACCCCAGATCTCTCTTGTCCAAATTAACACAACAAATAAGAGTCATCACGTGAAGTCAAATCTAAATCTTTATACAAAAAAAATTCAAAATTATTTTCCTTCAAAAATTATTTCATATAAAACATTAAACAGCTGGGTCAAGGCTTTTGTTATGAAAACCAACAAGGTCTATAACAGGCACCACACCAATTTAAAGTCTTATTACCTTTATTCCTGAAGGACTTTCCATGAAACTTAGCTTGTATGTGTTGGTGCGAAAAGCATGGAAAGAACAACCTTGCCCAGGTAGTTGAGAGTACCCCAAGATTACCTTTATCAGCACTGCTTGGTTGAAAATAAAAGAGCAAAAATGAATTTTACTAAACAAGTATTAATGGAGATATAACATACCCTATCCCTTGGGTTAAAAACTTAAAACATGTGATAGCTAAATCTCAAAAGTAATTTAAGAATGCCAGTAATACCAACAGCAGAAATCACCATGCACAATCTCCATGTTTAGTTTTCTTTTTTCGTAACTCATTAGCCTCATTATTAAGGAAAGCTATTTGAGACGTTTTTGTAGTAGCTAAATGCTTACACTTTTGGAAATTAAGTCGTATAAAGACATTATAGAGAAGAAGCAGGTAGGAAGCAAAGGTGCTCCCTACAACTTCTCTTTACAAACATACATACATACATATATATATATATACATATATATATATATATATATATATATATATAAAATAAGTTGAAATAAAGGAAAGTTATTGAAAAAATGTCAAGGCAGTTCGGATTTTAAACAGTATCATTGTACAAGCCGCAGACCATGACATATAAGATGCCAAAAAACTTCGATAACCATATTAACATAATAAGGCAGCATTTTTTCATAATTTTTAATCATTCTATCACTTTAAAATACAATTCGAAGGTGCTTTAAATCCTCAAAGCATATTAAACTTTGTTTTCTAGCGCAAATGATTCAAAAGATGTGTAAGTCCTCTAATGATATAATTCATTGTATTTGTCCCTTGTCCCCTACCACCGTTTTTCTGTACATATGCCAAGGATCCTAAAAGAACAAGGCTAAGTTTGAAGGAAATTACTAACGAGACAATGTTCTAAAAGTAAAAGCAATCCTAGTTCTGGCAGTTAACCTATTTGATCAAAAAACTATTATGTTCATAATTTTCAAGGAAGCTACGTTATGGAAGTCACTTACATAAAGTAAAAAATCACCTGGTTGGATCCATCTTAGCTGTTAGAGACTTGAGGGAAAAGAGGAGGCCAAACATGAGCTTGTGGTCCTGCTGAGAATTCAAGGTCTTAAGGGGGCGATTCCACTCCCGGTAAAGAAGGCGGGCCATTCCTGTTAAATATGTATATCATATTGGCCTTGTTGCCACCAGTGGAGGGCACTGGTGGAGAGGACTAACATCTCCCCCTCCAAAAAACTGCATCTTTAACCTTCCAGTTCACAAAAACAGTGAAAAGAAAGAGTTGAGAATAATGACAACGACCTTGAAAAAGCAGCCGGTGATGGATAGCTAGATTATACATAAACCAACAACTCTTTCTAACATAGATTACCTTAAAAAGTAAAAATTGAACATGATGAAAACAAAATAGATCCCCGACAAAATACAATAGATATCTCACATAAGATATCACTCATGCCTAAGAAAGCGGCATCAACGCTAAACAGTTATCATGATTCCGCTAAGCCAGAGTTCTACACCCCCTCCACAAAAAAAAGTTGGACACACAACCCCTAAAATCAAAGTTTCATTAAAGTGAGTACAAGGAGAGATGGAAAAAGGATATACCTGTGTTTGGCGGGAAGAGATCTTGCGACGGCGGCGGCGATCTGCTCAGCGGTGGCGCCGGCGGCGTATCGGATCGGCGGATGGTGAAGGGCAGAGGGACGACGAGGATAGATGGGAGGATTATTAATCGGGTAAACGGGTGTTATCAGTTTATGCTTTGCCCGATTTGTACCCTATGTTTTTTTCGATGGAGCTTTCTTTACTATAATAATAAGTAGTATCAGCTTGTTGGTGAGATTTCTACTAACTGACTTGTAATATCAGTTATTATTGGAGGATGAAGAAATTTTTTAGATAACAAAATTATAGCCATATGATTTAAATGTATAGTCAAATTTAAAAGCTGCTAGTATTCAGCTGATACTGAGTTTCTTCTTCTTCTTTTATTTAAAACAAAAAATACTCATAAGGAGGTATGAGTGGTATAATAATCAACAAAATGCCTGAAAAAGTGTAGGTCAAACTTTTTGTTTTTTACTTCTTTGATGACCTCTGATTAACTAGGAGTGGGTGTTATTTTAACTTTGTTGATTAACCCAGAGTTTTCGATTAAGTGTTTATTGTGTAAATTGATCTAGATTTCATGTTACTCAATTACTAGTTATTGTTCCCGTCCATTTTGAATTTTTGAGCCAATGATCACTATTCATATTAGCTTTAATTTTATTTTTGAATTAATTTAATATTTGTGTATTTTAATATACATTAAAGAATTTGTATTATATTTTAATGAATTTATTATCATTTATTCTATTAAATAAACAAGATTGCAATTGTAATTCATTCCATTTTATGCACATTTGCACTTAGTAGCAGCGGTGTAAACGAGCCGAACAGAGTCGAGCAAGGTTATTTTTGAATTCAACGTAATTTTTGACAATTATGTTTGAACTTATTTGTAAGCTTAATGAGCTTTGATGTATTATGGGACGAGCTGAGTTTATCCAAAATTTATAGTGTTTAAGCTTGACTTGTGTTTGGCTCACCATATTTTTAAGTAGAGTGAATGTTTTTGTTCGGCTTGTTCTCGACTTATATAAGATCAAAATTTCTTTCCAACACTATATAAGTTTAATATGACTTCAATAATATTAACGAATAGAGTCGAGCCGAGTATTTTTCGAGTTTGAACAATTGAACTCTAGTTTCAAGCAAAACCAAGCTTAACACTTCTTAGCTCAAGCTCCGCTCGTAATTCAACAAATTATTCATTTTCGAGCCGAGTATTTTTTCAAGTACAGAATTAACGAGTATGAATTCAAGTCGAGTCGAGTTAAACGCAAAATGTTCGTGATAAGTTTAGTTTATTTATAACCTTACGTAGGTACTATAAACCAACCTAACACCCA
>JAURVB010006112.1:0-15300 GCA_033002965.1 Piper betle | reverse complement strand
AGCCCGTTCGAGCTTCGGACGCCGATGAGCGCCGAATTTGAGCTCCGAGACACGCGACGAAACCCTAGCTGTCGCCGATTGCCGACTACGTGAGGTATAATTACCTCCGATTGAGTTATTTAAAATTGATTATGATTGTTAGTATAACATGCTAGAATTGAATAATTGTCATGATAAATGTATGAGTATGAGTGTAGTGATGATTGCATGATGCAATTAATTGAGAATGAATAGTGAGTGATCTAATGAGGTAGATCGAGTTGAGCATGCTAATCGAGTAATGTAACTTAGGAAAAATACAATAAAATTGGTAGGAATAGGATGAGTAGAATTATTTTCATATTTATGATTATTGATTGTGATTGATGTTTATTGAGTTTGATGCATCATTTAGTTAGCGGGCGTTAGTATTTAGTTTTGATGTGTAGGTACGGAGTAGGAGCTCGCCTCCTAGGCGCGATGACACGCTTGGAGCTTCTACCAGGTCCGTTTAGGACTCGTCTGTTTTACTCTTTTCTATTGTATGTTTGTTTTAATGCCTACAGGACGAGTTAAGTGGCGCTTTATCGGATCCCACTTAACTCGGGCCATTTAACCGAATAGTTTTCTGGATTAATAACCCCTCGAGGATGAGTCCCTCGAGGATGATTTCGAAAACAAGATCCACCACAAGTTGCCTTCGGGCCTATTATATAAATCCCTACCCAGCCCTATATATATGTAGTTTTCGCGTTTTCAGTGAGACGAGAGATGGAGAAATCGATTGCACGTACCATGCAGAGGATGTCGTGACAGTCAAAGCGGGCTCTGGATTAGTGCCAGCGGACTGTTCCATTCCCGAGGGATCCTGACAACTCCGCGTTTGAGTTCCTCACACCCGAAGAACGTGGAGGTTTACGGGTACTGTTTAGTACAGCACATGTCCGGACTTGTGGTTCAAAGGGTACTAAAGGCGACTGCCTGAGAGTACTCGGCCTTCGTGCTCAAGGCCAGGAGAAATATGGAGGTACGGAGAGGGCTTAGGATAAAGTTTCACGAGAAGTACTGAAAAAGAAGTGCCGAGAGCGGCACAGTACCAGCAGCAGATCAGTAAGTTCGGGATGCTACCGGGTCTGCAGCCCAGTGGCTCCTCAGTAGTGCCCTTCAGAGTGTTCATGTGGAGTATATGATGTTTTCTTTCATATGAGTGTTTGCTCTCATAGCTAGCTTGTTATAGTTATTTTATTTTCTGGACCAGTAACACTTGTTACTGACGTGTTTTTATACTATATGTAGGTAATAATCACGAGTTGGAGGAGCCAGCTTGGACGGAGGAGCAATGAGGTCTTGTGCACACACACATGTTAGATTTCTGAATGTTTAATATTGTATTATTATGTTATTATTTTGTGAATGACATGATTAAATGTTTGAGCATGATGATATGATGTGAATGAAATGCTAAGACACGATAACAGAATGCAAAATATGATCAGAGTTGAGCAGCGGAAGCGTAGTGGGTTGAGAGCCAAGCTTCAGAATGAATACGTTATAAATGAGATTCTACGTGATTGTTAATGCATGCCGATATATTCGTATATATATTATTCTGACAGGGTAGGCCCATAATTGCACTTTTAAGGGAGACTCAGTCAGTTTTACTTCAGAATTTTCATCGATTTTGCTCGTAACTGTGATGGTGTGAAATTTAATTTGTATGTCATTCATGTAGTACCATGTTAGGATTTTGTGCATGCATTCATTCATGACGGATCGTATCTTCATCTTAAGACGCCGAGATTAGATCTGCATGAGTTAGGTTCGGGTTAGCCGACCTAACCGGGGCCTGTAACATGCCGGTTCGGTTCACGAGCGTGAACCGGATTTGGGGTGTTAGAGTGATTCCCTTGTGTTTTGCCAGCATGATTAGGTTCTCACCTTGAGACATAGGATTGAGCCTTGCCCTGAGTATAGAGGTACTTTTATGGTACTAATTAGGGTTTACAGTGCAAGTAGATGTTGCAGATCGATCTTCTGATGAGGATTTCACCCCAGCTTGAGAGCGATGTAGACATGGGCTTCAAGCAGCACAGACCATGGTGATCAGACCGTGATATCAGTGTATGCTCATCTTCATTGATAGCCTTGTTTGAGAGTCTACCACAGTGGTAGTAGTTATGTGGGTCAAGATTAGTACTACAAATCGGTACGGGACGACAGGTCACACACCACTGAAGAGCGGACAAGACATGTGTCAAACCTCACTATGAGTCCCCGTAGACTTGAGGGGAGACAGTGGTTCTTTGGGTCATTTGAACCCGCCCGTTTAGAAGTGCATGACTAGTACAATATCGAGAAACACGTGCTTACTGTTAGCTGATTGAACTAGGGCCACTTAGGAGCCGTTTCTGAGATTCGTCATTGATTGGCTATTCCACAGACTAATTACCTGTGGCATAGTAGATCGTGGTGACCTTAGAGACAAGTCCATAAACCTACCGATATTTTGGCCACCAGTACGCTACATAGGGATTTTAGCTCCCTTGCCATTTACACGGTACCTTGACCTTACCATAGTTCAGAGTGACATACCTATGTAGCAGGTCTTTCTTAGCCTAGTAGATTCCCCTGTTTGCCTGACGTCAGATACCACATGTGAGGATGAGATAGCACCCATTAAGAATTCTTGAGCAGTGCGACTAGATTTCCATGAGATTCAGGCCCCTTTCCTATAACCCAGAGATGTTAGACAGAGTGGAGTTTTCACTTGAAAATTTCCACTCACCCCTTTAGATATATCAGCTTTACCATCAGTTTATCCAGATGATTGAGATGAGTATACATTGACCAGAGCACAAAGCACATGCCACAGACCAGATGCAGACTTCATAGTCCCATGCAGAGTATGTTATCATACTCCTTGAGACACCCTGTGTATGTACAGGTGTTCTCGCCTCCTTTAGCAGTAGTTAGTGGTTGTATAGATAGTCACCTGAACCGTAGTATGCAGTGGAGTCATAGCAACTATCCTTGTTTTCTTATAGAACAGAGTGAGATACTTGACTCAGGACCGAGTCAACTAGGACCTAGTGAGCGGTCCAGTTCCTTATATAGAGACACCTGAGAGTTGGATCTAGACTGACGACAGTGAGCCCTACAGCTCATTATGTTATACACTCGACCTAGCAGGAGACTCATAGCATACTTTAGGTTGGTTGTAGGACTTAGGAATAGAGTTTCCTAAGAGTACATGTAGGTGACTTTTCACAGATAAGGATTAGAGAGACATGGGTAAATGCTAGCAGGTAGGTCCTACCCTCGATGTAGTTTTCCTATACATAGCTCAGATTAGAACCTTGTGATACTCTAGAGTATCTGCTTGACCAACCTAGTAGGCCCTTATGGATGACCTAGGTTTCCCGCTGAGTTAGAAATAGGGATCAGAATAGAGAAGCATGATGATGGTAATGTTAGAATGGGCACAGACAGTAGTGGGAATCAGAACAGAAGAGGATGGTGATGGTATGTTAGAACAGGCACAGATAGCTTAGAAACAGAACGTTGATATTGACAGCATCACAAGCAGAACCTGCCATGACAGTGTAGCTACAATAAGTGAGGAGGTACATGGCTATCGAAGAGTAGAGGATACAATTGATGTTTGTCCAAGGTCTAGGTTTCAGTTTAGTGGAACCTCCTTGAGTTGAAATTTTGAGGACGAAATTTTTATAAGGAGGGAAGATTGTAAAACCCACGATTCGAGTTAGGGTTTTATATTCAGAACTGGTCGGTTCGACCATTATTTTTGAGTCGAGTCAGATTCAGAACACGTGTATTGAGCCGACGCCAGTCACGTGTATGAGCTATGAGGGTCATGCGTACCCAAGTATATGATGATAACGTCATGAACACAGTAGAACAGAATGAGTTATCAGAATATATAAGAGTATGCCATATATATATATTTATTATTATTTTTATATATAGTGGATCGTAGAATTAGTTTTAGGCCGTTTACCGCGTTAGGACGCGTTACGGGCAGTTTGGGTGGGTTGATAGTTCTAGAACATATCATTATGATGTTTTGGTGTTGTTTGATTTTATAGGATTTTTCCCGATTTTTTTTTAGGATTTAATACGACTTAGTTATTATTCTTGACTCGAGCCAGACACGAGTCAAGTATTATTTACGACTTTGCCACCAAGCCTTTTCTCTTCTCCCTCGACACTTTCTTCTTTTCCCCGGCCAAACCCTAGCCGCGCCCCTCCGCTTGTCATCGCCACCGCTGTCGACGTCGACCTGCCGCCGCTCATCGCCGACTAGCCCTGCCACGGCGTCGCCATGCCACCTCGACCAGTTCCGGCCACCATTGGGCCACCGCGATGCCGGATCGCTGAGCCAAGCGCCGTGCCCACGCTGCGCTTCCGTCACCGATCGCGCCGTCCAGCGACCGTCGCCGCCGAGATCCAGCTGTAGCCGCGACACCCTCGACCACCCGGCGACCTTCCCCGACCGGAGTGGAGGCCATCGCCGCCCAGGCCGGCCGGATCTAGCTACCCATCGCCGCCGGCCTTATTTTAGACATTTTTCGGCGAGCCGCCGCCTCCACCGACCATGTCGACGCCGTAGACGTGTCGGGCTCGCCGAGCCGGTTCCAATGGTACCCAATATGACCCCTATCCAGCTAGTAGACGCCGCTGGCGATTGCCGCGGAAAACTGTCGGAGAGGTGCCGGAAAACCATTGAAGCCGCCGGAAAACCGCCAAAACCTGCCGAAAAACCGGATTTGCTGAAATTCACCAAATCTTTTGCAGAGCTCATCCAGTCGAGCCCGATCGAGCTTCGGACGCCGATGAGCGCCGAATTCGAGTTTCGAGACGCGTGACGAAACCCTAGCAGTCGCTGATTGTCGACGACAAGAGGTATAATTACCTCTGATTTGATTATTTAAAATTAATGACTGTTAGCATAGCATGATAGGATTGATTGATTGACATGATAAAAGTTCGAGCATGAAAGAAGTAATGATATGCATGATTTGATTGGTAATGGATGGATGTAAGTGATCTAATGAGGTAGATCGAGTCGGAGCATGATAAGGGATCACGACATAAGTTAGAAAAACATAATAAAATTGGTATGAATAGGATGAGTTAGGATTATTTACATTTATGATTATTTGATTGTTGATTGTGATAGATGATTATTATGTTGTGTGATATTTATTGAGTTTGATGCATCATTTAGTTAGCGGACGTTAGTATTTAGTTTTGATGTGTAGGTACGGAGTAGGAGCTCGCCGCCTAGGCGCGATGACACGCTTGGAGCTTCTACCAGGTCCGTTTAGGACTCGCCTCTGTTTTACGCTCTTCTATTGTATGTTTATTTTATTATCTGCAGGACGGGTTAAGTGGCATTTTATCGGATCCCACTTAACTCGGGCCATTTAACCGAACAGTTTTCCGGATTAATAACCCCTCAAGGATGAGATCCCTCGAGGATGATTTCGAAAACAAGATCCACCACAAGTTGCCTTCGGGCCTATTATATAAATCCCTACCCAGCCCTATATATATGTAGTTTTTGCGTTTTTCAGTGAGACGAGAGATGGAGAAACCGACTGCACGTACCATGAGCGGATGCCGTGACAGTCAAAGCGGGCTCTGGATTAGTGCCAGCGGACTGTTCCATTCCCGAGGGATCCTGACAACTCCACGTTTGAGTTCCTCACACCCAGAGAACGTGGAGGTTTACGGGTACTGTTTAGTACAGCGCATGTCCGGACTTGTGGTTCAAAGGGTACTAAAGGCGACTGCCTGAGAGTACTCGGCCTTCGTGCTCAAGGTCAGGAGAAATATGGAGGTAAGGAGAGGGCTTAGGATTTGAGACCAGAAAATGAAGTAAGAAAATGTCGAGAGCGGCATCAGCAGCAGCAGATCAGTAAGTTCGGGATGCTACCGGGTTTGCAGCCCAGTGGCTCCTCAGTAGTGCCCTTCAGAATGTTCACGTGGAGTATATGATGTTTTCTTTCATATGAGAGTTTGCTCTCATAGCCAGCTTGTTATAGTTATTTTATTTTCCGGACCAGTAACACTTGTTACTAACGTGTTTTTATACTATATGTAGGTAATAATCACGAGTTGGAGGAGCCAGCTTGGACGGAGGAGCACTGTTGTCGCTTGCACACATGTCAGTTGATTGAGTGATTATATTGTGTTTATGATGTTATTATATAGTGAATGGTGTGATTAAATATTTGAGACATAATGATGTGACATGATTACATATTAAGACATGATAGAATGTGAAACATGAATAGATTGCACAACAACAGTGTAGTGGGTTGAGACCCAAGTTTCAAAATGAGTTACAGCATGTTAGATTTTGTATTTTGTATGAATGAAATTGTTTGATATATGGCATATATATATATTTGCATATGTATATTTGATAGGGTGGCCCATAATTGTATTTTTAGGGAAAACTTTGTTCGATATATTTCAAAATTTTTATTAATTTTTATCGGGATTGTCTTGGTGTGTACTTTGATTTGCATGTCATTCATGTAGTATCATGTTAGGGTTTGTGCATTCATCCATGCTTTGAGAGTTGTATCTTCATCTTAAGATGCCGAGATTGGATCCGTATGAGTTAGGTTCGGGTTAGCCGACCTAACCGGGGCCTGTAACATAACGGTTCGGTTCACGAGCGTGAACCGGATTTGGGGTGGTACAGCCCTCGCCACTGCCACCACCGCCCTGCCTTGCCCTCCCCTGCCGCCCCCGACCTCCCCCGCCGCCCTCTCTAGCCGCCCTCCTCGACCTCCACCACCCTGCCCCCGCCCTCCCCCTGAACCTCTCTACTGCCCTCCCCCGACCTCCGCCGCCCTCCCCCGCACTCCTCGCAGCCTTCTGTCGCCACCCTCCGCCGTTCTCCCCCGACCTCTGCCACGCTCTCCCCGCCCTCTGCCACGCTCTCCCCCCCCCTCCCCTCCCCCCACCCTCCCCTTTCCTCCTGTCGCCGCCCTACCCTACCCTCCGCCACCGCCTCGACTCCACCGTCGCTTGCCTCGCCTCCGCCGTCGCCTGCCTCTGCCTCTGCCTCCGCCGGACCGCCGCCCTCTCCCTCCGCCGAACTATCGCTCTTTGCCGCCGTATGCTGATTATTTTATATTTTAGAAATACTTATAAGGTTAATAATTATTAAGTTAGTCATTATTTATACTTGGATATAATGCAAAAAATTTATAACGACGAAACTGTGTAGCGTTTGAATTATACAAATTTGTGCAATTATTTGGTGAAGGAAGTTTGCATCTTGGAGGGAATAGGTACTAAATATTAATTGATATATATTTTTTGAGAGATGGATCATATAAATTATTTACTAAATGTAAATGAGCAAAGTGGAGGTCGAAAAGATGAAAAAAATCGATTGCTAAAGTAATTAGAATTTATGGATGGTTCATTATCAAAAAGAGGAAAATGACATTTGATGTATAGGCCTATTTAAATAGAAAATATAACAAAATTGAACATCTGTTATTTATCATTACTGTGAAAAAAATTTGAGGGAGCAGGAAGCTATGGAACTATTTATTTATGGAGGCATGCTGAAGGGAAATGCCATAAATTCAAAATAAAGAGGACAAAAAACATAAGTGGTGATATTGGGCAACAAATTTTCAAGATGAGAGTGAAAAAAGATGGAAAAAATAAAATAAAAGTTTGAAAATTTGATAAATGAAGGAGAAGATTAGAGTTAGCCGGGGCAATTATCTTATATGAGTATTCATTTTCAATTGTGGAACATGAAGGATTTAGAAAGTGGGTTAGTAACTTGGAAGACAAAAATTGTCCATGTTTGGTTAATTTTAATTCGGTTAAATTTGGTCGGTCATATTTGGTCGGTCATATTTGGTCGGACATGCTTCAGACGTCAGTCGGTCATGGACATTCGGACGTCCATGCCCACCCTATGTCTTACTCAGCCCAAATGCACATTGGTGTCATCCCCGAGGTCATCCATCATAAAACCTGGAAAACCATACTACTTTCTATATCAAACTGTTCAGAACTATTCAAGTTCTTGTACAGAATATTAATAGCTAGTTTTCATCCGCCCTTCACCCAATCGAATCACCGACCTGACTTTGCTTTGATGAGAATAGAACTCTGCATGGAATTGAATTCATAGTTACAAAAATTGGCTGATTCTACCGATTTAACGGCTTAGTAGAAAACAAAGTCAAAATTAGAATAGATCGGTTTACCCAAAATTCGGACAAAGCCCAATTCTTACCAATCGGAGCCGATTCTCACCCGATTCGACTTGGGTAAGAATCGGGCGATTCAGAGTAAGGGGAAGACTAGGCAAGGGGGTCGGCGAGCGGCTGGGGATAGGCTGGTGGGCGCCGGGGATGTGGGGGAGGGGGGGGACTGGGGCGAGAGGAGCGAGGGGCAACAGAGTGGCGAGGACGGGAAAAGATGTAGCGGGGCGGCCAGGCGGCAACCGGGGGAGACAGGGCCACCACAAAGATGGGGGACGACTCGGCGATATGTTGGCGGCGATCAATGGCGTCAATAAGCGGTGGTGCGGCTATTGGGGGCGACGTTGGTGGTGTCTAGGGTTTGTGGGTGGGGGGGGGGGGGGAGGGGGTAGATAAGTGTAGGACTAAAAACACGTCGGTGGTAACATAGTAAATAAAAGTTCATTTGACTTCGGTTAGAGTTAAAAATAATAACTATTTTATAATAAATCTTTAAAAAAATCCAAAAAATTGAAAAAATCTCATAAAATATGATACACACCATAACATTGCAATGATATATATATAACTAATAATTCACTTCAATTGCCTTATAATAAGTCCTCATACATTATATAACTCCATCAGTTTTGAGTCGATTCAAATAAACCAATTTTTGATGAATTGGACCGATTTAACGAGTCCCTTTCAATCCGATTCAACGTTAAATTTCGATTTTTGCAACTTTTGCACGTTCCCTGGCCAACATCTCCCTAACCTTCTCCTTACGTCGTTCCTTCTCAAGTGGACGCTCCTCCCTTCTCTTCTTCGGTTTTTCAAATTCTCCCGCCTTTTCTGTCTCTTCCTCATAGTCTTAGTGGAGACGAAGTCCAGAGCAAGGCCGTCCTTGTGCAAGATCACGCTTAATTTTCTTCGGCCGTATGAACCTCTCATTTGAGCTTCTTGGCGATCTTGAACCAAACGAAAACCCAACATTGCTGCACTTAAATATACTATCAAATCAAACAAAGAAACTTTTTTCTGTCCAAAGCAACGGAAATAACAGAAGCCCATAAATTTTTATTTAAGCAAAACCCCATCTAACTGCGATACCTCGCAGCGCATCCTGCGTGTGTTCCTCTCACTAAGACAGCGCTTACATTTCGAATAAGTTTATCTATATGTTCAAACTTAACTTATTTTCAGTTTGATAAAAAAATTATTTAATTTTAAATTTGGGTCGAGTTTAATAGTAATTGAACTAAACCCAATTTGAGCTGAACTCAAGTCAATTTAAATTTTATTTATCTATATTTTCTTCCAAAAAAAATTAAGATAAATTTAGTTTTGAAGGATTTAAAAAACAACTTTGTAGAAGATAATATTTTTGCAAACATTTTTAATAGATTCTAGGTGAAATTCGATGAGAACGTTTGATTCAAGGGTAAAAGTCCCTATTTTATTTCATATAAAAATATTTTATTTAATAATTAATATAATATATTAAGTTTTGAGTCGAACCAAACTAAAAGATGTGCTTTCTTTCATCATAAAAAAAATTAGAACCAACTAGTGTGAATACCCTTCTATTGGCTGAAGTTAACGTGAGCCCTTAGCTTTCAATGACTAGGGGTGGGCGTGCACATCCGAATTTGTCTGTCTGTCCGATGTCCGAAGTATGTCTGACTAAATTTGACCGAATTAAAACAAACTAAACATGGACATTTTTTTGCCCGACCGAGTATCCGATATTCAATAACAAACTTGTATGATCCATCTTCGAAAAAAATATATCACATTATAAACATAATGTAAAACCAGTGATCTGAGTCGGAGATTTATGCTTATGAACCGATTGGTTCAATCGTCGGTTCAAGTCAAGTATGTTTTTAGAATATGTGTATTGAGTCGACACTGGTCGGGTGTACGAGTCATGAGGGTCATACGTACCTAAGTATATGATGATAACATCATAAATACAACAGAAAAGAATGGGTTATCAAAATATACGAGAGTATGTCAATTATTTTTTTATTTTATATATAGTTGATCGAGGAATTAGTTTAGGCCATTTACCGCGTTAGGACGCGTTACGAGGAATTTGGGTGGGTTATTAGTTATAGAATGTCATTATGATGTTGTAGTGTTTATTTTATTTTATGGAATTTTTTTTTCTGATTTTATGGATTTTTTTAGGATTTATTCCGAGTTAGTTATTATTATTGACTCGAGACATTGGCGAGTCAAGTCTTATTTATGATATTGCCATCAATCAAACCTTCGACCCATTTTCTCTTCACCGTCCAAACCGCGCCGCCCCCTTGTCGTGGTCGCCGCCGCGTCGCCCAGCCGCCGATCATCGCCGCCAGGCCCCACCGCGGCGTTGCCGTGATACCTTGAGCACCCCCGCCATCGCCCGACCTCCACAACGCCAGAATCGCCGCTCGTCGTCGATTCCACCACTGCCGCTGTGTCGCCCTGCCGCCGATCGTCGCCGCTAGGTCCTGCCGCAACGTTGCCGTGATGCCCCGAGCCCCCCCGTCGTCACCCAGCCTCCACAACGCCGGAATCGCCGCTCGTCGTTGATTCCGCCGCCCGATACCCTCTACTCGTGTCGTCGATTCCACTGCCGACGACCGTCGCCACGGCCGTCCAGTCACTGCTTTGACATTGTCAACCCTCCTACGTCGACAAAGGCAGAGAAGGTTTCGGACTGCCCGCGAACACTGCTTGGGCCTAACGGATAATTCGATGTCCGAAGTCAATCAGACAAATTTTGTCGGATGAAATTTTAGACGGACGTAAATAATAATACGTCCGATGTCTGTTCGAACCGATGCCCACCCTTATTGACAATGTCAGTGGAACGATGGGATAACTTGGCCCAACTCGGTAAAATAATAATTACGTGATCTAAATGGTTGGCTAGGTATCTTTTTTGCCGACGTGGGAATATCTACATTAGTTGATTCTAGACAACCTCTTTTATTATTTGTGCTCAAATTAAACTTTGACTCGAAGTAATAAACTAAAATCCAACAAATTCAAGTTTGACGAGCACGTTACTCACTCTTTGCAGACCAAACGCCATGTGATTATAAACTCTTAAATTTTAGAACTATTTATGCTCATACAAACAAAAACCATTAATTTTTTTAAAAATTTTATTCCCATTAGTTACCCAAAACACTCAAAATTACCAGTACAATTCCATACCCCCATTTCTTTTTCAGGATGCCCTGGACATATGTTATCCTTCCTCCATACCATAATTATTAAAGGTTTTTGTCTTCTCTTTCCATTAAAGCATGATAATAATTCATCTCAAATTTGTTGTTGTTTATAAAAAAAACCATATTATTTGTTACAAAACCAAATGTGTTTTTAATCTGTCATAATATCTGATTAATCTTCAAAAAAAAAATTAAAATTAAAACCGGATATGAACAAGTCTGGGCCAGGCCAGACCAGACCAGACCAGGAATCCGGTCCGGCAAAGGACCGTTGCAAGCAAATTGCAGGAACCCCTGTCGACGCCGACTCCTTTGTCCGCCGCCGGTTGCCCTTATTAGATTGCCCTTTGGCAACAGCGCAAAACCAAAAGCTCTTCAACGCCATCGTCGTCCCCTTCTCCGTCCGACGACGGCGCCGGCCATGGACGAGGAGCAGTACATGGAGCGCTTCGCCATGGACGCCGACTTCGACGACGGCCAGTGGATCGACGGCGAGTTCTACTACCGCCGCCGCAAGGAGCGCGCGCCACCCCAGACCCGCGACAGCGCCATCTACGGCGTCTTCGCCGACTCCGGCTCCGACAGCGACGGCGGCGGCGGATCCTCCAGGAAGCGGCGCAGGTCCGGCTCCGGCGCCGACAAAGCCGACTTGTCGAAGCCCGTCAGCTTCGTCTCCACCGGGACAGTGATGCCTAACCAGGAGATCGATCGGGCCGCGGCGGCGGAGGAGAGGAGGGCGGCGCGCCGGGGTCGGCCGGGCTAGGGTTTGGGTCTGGGTCCGGGTCGGCGCCGGCTCTGGGTTAGGGTTCGGCGGCGACGAGATCGAGGATGGAAACGAGGAGGGGGACGAGGAGTCGTTCCTGCCAACGGCGTTTGGGCGGATGATCAAGGAGGGGGCCGAGCGCCGCCGCCGGGAGAAGGAAAGAGAAAGAAGAGGCCGGATGGGGGAAGGAAGGAGCCGACAATGGGCGATGTTGGTGCTTTTGAGAGGCACACCAAAGGAATTGGATTGAAGCTGCTCGAGAAGATGGGGTACAAAGGTGGTGGGTTGGGGAAGAACGCGCAAGGCATTGTTGCTCCAATCGAGGCGAAATTGCGGCCGAAGAACATGGGAATGGGGTTTGGGGAGATGAAAGAGAGCAAATTCGCTCTTCCTGTGGTGCCTGCGGAAGCGGTGAAGAAGGCGGCGGAGCCTACCGTGGGTAAGGCTAAGGAGAAGCTCTGGTTGAAGGAGAGGAAGCCAAAGAAGAAGAAGAAAGAGTTTGTGACTCCGGAGGAGCTGCTGGCCGAGAAGGAGGAAGAGGGTGTTCAGTTTGTGCAGAAAGTTCTTGACATGAGAGGTCCGCAGGTGCGTGTCTTGACGAACCTTGATAACTTGAACGCCGAGCAGGAGGCTATGGAGAATGGTAGCTTCCAACCGGAGCTCCGGCACAATATGAAGCTGATAGTGGATAGCGCGGCCAGCGACGTTCTGAGGTTGGATAGAGATTTGAGGCAAGAAAGAGAGACCACGGCGAGCTTGCTCATGGAGAAGGAGAAACTTGAGAAGCAGGTAAAAAAGCAGAAGAGTATGTTAGATAATGTGGAATATATAGTGCAGGTTTTAGAGAACTTGAAGGAAGAGAATGCTTCCGGAAATCCGACTCTTGATATGATAGCCCGGATATTTGAAGAGTTGCGTAGTAAGTATGTGGAGGACTATAAAATGTATGATTTAGCTGCCATTGCTTGTTCTTATGCATTCCCGCTGCTTCTTAGAGTATTTCAAGGGTGGAATCCTCTTCAAAATCCGTCGCATGGGGTAGAAGTGATGACATCGTGGAAGAATTTGTTACAAGGTGATGATATTTATGATTTTTCGGGTGGGACGGCTTCTCCTTATACTCGGTTATCCATGGAGGTTATACTACCTGCTGTGAGGATTTCTGGTTCGAATTCTTGGAATGCACGGGATCCTGAGCCAATGATTCGGTTCTTGGAGTTGTGGGAGAAGTTGCAGTTGATGCCTTCGCCTGTCCTGCAGCACATACTAGATAGTGTGGTGATGCCCAAATTATCTGAAGCTGTGGAATCCTGGGATCCCCGAAGGGAGAGCATCCCCATCCATCAGTGGGTTCATCCCTGGCTGCTATTGTTGGGACAGAAGTTGGAGGTTCTTTACCAAACTATACGTTTCAAGTTGGGCAGTGTTCTTCATGCTTGGCATCCAAGTGATGGGTCTGCGTATGCCGTTCTTTCACCATGGCAGTCTGTTTTTGATCCGGCAAGCTGGGAACATCTTGTTGTTCGTTACATTGTTCCGAAGCTGATGAGTGCTTTGCATGAATTTCAAATTAACCCAGCGCATCAGGAGCTGGATCAATTTTCATGGGTGATGACATGGGCGTCAGCTATACCCATGCAACATATGGTGACAATGTTAGAAACATCTTTCTTTTCTAAATGGCATCAGGTTCTCTACCATTGGCTGCAATCAAATCCTAATTTTGGGGAAGTGGGTCAGTGGTATTCGGGTTGGAAGGAGCTTTTTCCCGAAAATCTTCTTGCAAACGAGCGAATTCGAGCTTCATTTAGTTTAGGACTTCAGATGATGAACCAAGCTGTAGAAAACTCGGAGGTGGTTCAGCCAGGGGCTCGGGAGAATGTGAGTTATCTTAGAGTTACAGAGCAAAGACAGTTTGAGGAGACTCAATCAAAGGCAGCTGCACGTGCAAAACGTGCATCAGGGGGCTTTATGGACGATGAAGGGAATGGCCCAGAGATGAGCTTAAAAGAAAGTATTGAATACTTTGCCAGGATGCATGAAGTGTTGTTTAAACCTAAATTTGGTAGAACACACAATGGCCTTCAAGTGTATGGCTTTGGAAGCATCAGCATTTGCATAGACTCTGTCAAGCAACAACTTTTTGCACAAACAGAGGATGGCTGGCGTGGGGTTAGTCTTGATCGGTTGCTGGAGATGCATAAGTCTTTTGGAAGTCGCCGATGACTGATTAGGTGGGGAAATTATTGCATGTTTTAGTATTGAAGTTTGTTGCTGTATGGTTAAAGTTGTTTTCTATCATCCTTCGGTTTTTTCCATCTTATAATAGCTCAATCCAGTAAATTTTTTGCAAGGCCGCATAAGCTCTATCACTCTTTTGTACCATTAAAAGTGTTGATAGTCATAGGTATAGGGGATTTCTGGCTTTTGCTGTTCTATATTTTTATATATTCATTCCTACTGGTGAAGTGGAAGGAAAGATTTTGCAAAACCCGACTCAAATCTTTGGGATCTTGTGGATGGCAAAGATGAAGGTATTTTATTCCTGGAGGAAGTACATGCAGACTGGTTGTTGATTACACAAGTTTTTGGAGGGTTCTTAAGTCTTGACAATACTAGTTAGTTTCTTTTAATTCCCATCACAATCTTCCCTGCATGCAAGTGGTATAAATTTTTTGTTGCTTTCTAAATTTGGAAATAAAAGCTGTAGGTGGATGTTAACAAGCGCATGATTGAAAATCTCTATCTTAATTTGTATGAGATTTTTTAGCCTGCATAGTTTCCTTTCTTCTGTTTGGTCTTTTTACTTTATGCCTTAGTGTTGTCCCCCTTTCATATGAGGGTTTAAGTTTATTGATCTTCCCTTTTGTCACTTTCTCAGGTACAAGGAGGTCATGGCTTAACAGTCGAGGTTTCTTCTGAGTGGCAATGTCATCAAAGGTAGAGAACGGCTTAATCAAATCATGTCTGATTGTAGTTATTTAGTATGAAAGTAACAACATATTTCTTGGAAATGTTCATTGGCGTCAATATTTCTAGTTTTACTGTTTGGAGTTTCCCGCTTTGAGATGTCTCA
>JAURVB010006111.1:0-15957 GCA_033002965.1 Piper betle | reverse complement strand
GTCAACGAGTGACAAAAGAAGTTAATAATGAACCAACGTCTCAAATTGTGGCAGGACCTGTTTGCTGCGGGCTCAGAGACAAGCTCGGTAACAGTGGAGTGGGCGATGGCGGAGCTACTCCGCCACCCAGCCGTCATGGCCAAGGTAAAAAAGGAGTTAGATGACACACTTGGATCAAAGCAACAAGTTGAAGAATCAGACATCACCAACCGCCTCCCATATCTCCGAGCAGTAGTTAAAGAAACACTACGATTGCACCCACCAGTGCCTCTCCTACTCCCCCACAGAGTTGAATCAGACATTGAACTATGCGGTTACACCATACCCAAGTCGACCCAACTACTCGTCAATGCCTGGGCTATCACCAGGGACCCAAGCAACTGGCCGCAGCCGTTGTGTTTCCGGCCGGAGAGGTTCTTGGGCTCGCCTGTGGACTTCCGAGGACGGGACTTCGAGTTCATCCCATTTGGAGCAGGTCGAAGGATCTGCCCAGGGTTGCCACTGGGGGACAGGATGTCACACCTCATGTTGGCATCTCTTCTCCATTCCTATGATTGGCAGCTACCGGAGGGAATGAAGCCGGAGGAGTTGGACATGAGAGATAAGTTCGGCTGTGACTTTACGAAAGCTTGTCCCACTCCTTGCTGTTCCAACTGTAAAATAGGAGAACCATGAATAGCCTTTGAAAATATAGTTTGCATACAGATGAATGGCACTGAAAGAACCTAGCTTCGGACGTCTCACTCGTGTACAATAAAAATCGCAGCAATGCTGTGGATAATTTATGTATGATGTTTGTTTGAAGATGGCTTTTGTCAACAGAATCAATATTTTGCTCACAATCGAGATATGGTGGTGTTCAAACTCAATACATTATTATCAGAAGCCTTCTGTCGACTGTCACCAGCTTCCACATCTTTCCAACTAGAAGCCGAACAAAGATAGGAGACTGAGTTCAACCATGAAACTAAACTTGGTTTCTGTAACATCATCAGATTCAGCAACTTGAGAAAATAGGTAGCCAAGCACCACTTTTTGGCCATCTTTTGGTAATTGGATGACAAATTGTGCAAGTAATTTTAGTAGCTTCAGAAAGCACCTGCTCCAATGAAAAAGAAAATAAGCTTCCATCGAAATAATCTACTATATGCTTATTCCGTGAATTTGTTGACTGTATTCAATAACAAAACAATCTTGTTCATCAATGATAATCAAAGACAAATAACTGCACAACTTAACGAGAAAACACATGCAAACATTTTACTAACTGCTACACATACCACCACATTATTAAAATATACAGGCTAGGTCCAGATGGTTTTGACAATTAAGCTACATGCTTATTCAACCAGCAGTTATCGACTGAAATATTAGGAACAACCATCATAGATCACTGAGACGAAAATGTTAATAATAATATACTCATACAAAACAACAAAGACGATGCCGTAAAAAGTTGACTCAATTTTTAGGGCCTCTGCTTTGATTGCCATGTCAGCCATTTAGGCTAGAATGTCAAGAGGCACAACATCAGGAGTGGTTTTAAAGGGGTAGTTTGGTTCGTTTAATTCCATTGTGGGTTTAAGCCTTAAGGAAGGCTGATCAGTTCTTAAATTTAATGAGATTGGTCTCAAAGAGCTTGATAATCAAGTGTTTGCTCAAGAACTACCTAATCCACATGATGTTGGCTTGGTTCAAGTGCTCAAGTTATGACCTATGAGTGTGGTTTAAACTCAGTGCCAAATTCGGTTTAGTTTGGCATTGGTCTCGTGTCAACTGTATTCAAAATGTTAAATATGGAGCAACTTTACAAAAAGGATGAGGTGATGCATAAGTCATATAATACGATATAAAAGCATGAAGTAAATACATGTTTTTATTGAACTAATGTAGAACAACGTTTGAGTCGCACCTGGATGTCTACAAGCAATATAAGGCGCAGAAGCATGTCAACAACTTTCTTGTTTGGTCCAGTATCTTCATGCCAGTTTTGCCACATTTGAGCATTTTTTCGCCGCTTCATAGCAAAGGCTAATAGCTTTATCAACAAATTTATGGATGCAAAATATTATGGCGGGACTCCCAGCAGAAGAATGCCGAATTAAGGCAACAATCCCAGAAGCAAGCCCTTCATATGCTGTTATGCTGGGATACACCTACAATGTGATTCAATAGTCACTAAGATCCATACACTTGAAAGGCATCAACAAATCCCGAAGACAAAAAGTTAATGAACTTGTTACCTCCAGTGATCTTTCAATATAGAAAAATATAAGTTGTTCTATCCGGATCCTTTCCTGAAGATAAAAATGATGCAAATACAGTATGTGCAGCTCGTGCAACTTTTCCAGTGGGATGCCTCATGCATCTGATCAATTTATACTGAGAAATCGCACTTAACCTTATCGTGTCAGTTTGTCACACAAATATTTTGTTGCATAGAACTATTAAAATCCGCTGTCAAGAAGATAAAAGCAGTAACATTAGCCAAAAGCAGATGTCAAAAGGATACAAGAACATGGTTGGAACCACCAAGTTTGTGAACGCTTGTGGTATGAATATAGTGAGAAGAGAAGGTAGAGACGACCTTATTGTAATTGTGTGTGTTTGAGTGGAGTGGCTGGCGGGATAAAACAGAGCATGGGCTTCTTCAGGGATATAAAAAACAGAGTATGAACCTGTTGTGAAGTATCGATTAGTTGTGAAATAAAGATTGCATTTTGTTTTCGTTGGGTTTTCTCTCCGATCTTTCAGGAAGAACAAGAAGGCAACAGGACGTCTTCCTGCTCCCTTGTTTCCGATCGATCCAGAAGTGCTCGACTTCCATTTCAGTTCTTCTTCCTCACGGCGACATTGAAGCAGAGTGGGAAGCAAGGCAAGGGAAAAGAAGCCACCTCGACACAGACGACAAAAATCATTCCAAATTGGTATCAGAGCCAGGCGATGGAGGTGCGAATTCTTTATCCAATTCTGAAGAATTAGCCCACATCAGGAAGGTACAAGATCATCTACTCTCTGCTTTTGCTGATATTTCTGCAAAATTTGAGCTGTTGTTACAATCTAACATAGAGAACGTTGGGGATAGAGGGCATCTTGATAATAGAGAGGGGATTGGTACTTCACATGTTAGGGTTTCTACAAATGGGGTAGATATCAATGATCATTTGTAGGGAATCCGTGGTAATTTCTATTTGGAGGAGCAGACGTTGTCTTCTGGTGGTAGACATCAGCAGGGATTACCCAGATTTGGGATAGATCGTGTTCGACAGAATGTCCAAGCAGGATTTTTGCGTGCTGCTCTAAATGAAGATTGCTTGAAAGAATCTAAGATGAGTTTCCCTAAATTTAATGGATCCAAGGATCCCATTTCTTGGTTTGGTAGGGCAAAAAATTCTTTAAATTGCACAGAATCGGTGAGAATTTACAAGTTGAGTTGGCGAGTTTCCACTTTGAAGATGATGCTCAAATTTGGTTTGATATGTTGCAAGAGCATCATTGGATACCTAGTTGGACCAAATTAAAAGAAGCCATAAACCTACAATTTGGACCAACTGGAGTATGAGGATTTTTGTGGAGATCTTACCAGGTTAATTCAAGACTCATCACTGCAAGATTATACAGTCAAGTTCAATAGGTTGGCAACAAGGGCGGGTCATATGACAGAAAAACAGAAGGTCCGTAGTTACCCTTGTGGTCTCAAGTCGTAGCTGCGCACGGAGGTGAAAGTAAGAAAACCAGAGACCTTGTTAGATGCACAAGGTCTAGCCAGGCACTTAGAGCATCATGTGAACCAGAAATCACATGTATATGGAAGACAAATGAGAGGAAATTATCAATACACAGCTGGTTCTTCTCAAAAGGAAAAAATTATGGAACTAGCAAGGATGAAGCTAATGTGCCCGCAGATTTTAAACTCAAAGATAATATTAATATAGGAAGGAGGTTCAGTGTCAAACAGCAGCAAGAGAGGAAGGACGCAGGTTTATGTTTCACATGTGATGAGAAGTTTTTTCCAGGACACAAATGTAAGAGGCTTTTCACCATTGAAGTAGTAAGGGACGAAGACCTATCTGAGCAAGAAGACAGTGAACCAGAATGTGATTCCAGCACATCGGCTATATCTCTTAATGCATTAAGAAGGTCACCTCTACTAACACCATGAGATTATTGGGGAGAGTGGGTAGTCATCAAGTGATAGTTTTGATAGATTCAGGGAGTTCACACAATTTTGTAAATACAAGTTTGATCCAGAAATTGAAACTACCAGTGGACACAAATAATGGGTTGAAAGTTCACATAGCCAATGGTGAGAGAATAAGTTGTGGGGGCAAGTGTGGAGGTATAAAGTTAGATCTCCCTGGATATAGTACTATTTCAGCGTTTTTTATACTTCAGCTAGAGGAGATTGATATGGTGTTAGGCATTCAGTGGCTGAAAATGTTGGGATCAATATTATGGAATTTTGAATCCCTCACAATGACTTTCATAGAAAATGGAAAAATAGTGGAGTTACAAGGCCAGATTATTCCACCAAGTCAATTGTGTGACAAGAAACGGATAATTCATTCCTTCAAGAAGAGAAAACAAGGGTTACAAATGAATTTATAGGTGCTGAGCAATAGTAGCCATACGCAACAATTGACCTCATTATCCATCTTACAAGCTGAACAACTGGACAAGGTGTTACAAAAATTCGAGAAGGTATTTTCCTCCACACCGAGCTTATGATCACCATGTGAATTTGAAGGAAGGAACTTCACCTGTGGCTGTCAAACTGTATAAATATCCTTATTTTCAAAAAAATGAAATAGAGCGACAAGTCAAGAAATTGCTTGAGGCAGGGATAATTCAACCCACTTCGAGTCCATATTCCTCTCCAATGTTGTTAGTCAAAAAGAAAGATGG
This sequence comes from Piper betle, assembly GCA_033002965.1. Classification (NCBI taxonomy): domain Eukaryota; kingdom Viridiplantae; phylum Streptophyta; class Magnoliopsida; order Piperales; family Piperaceae; genus Piper; species Piper betle. The sequence goes on along the minus strand of JAURVB010006111.1, from coordinate 11,052 downwards.
AAGTTGAAGGATGTACATAGATTATAGAGCTCTCAACAAAGCAACCATCAAGGACAAATTTTCAAATCCCAGCATTAACGAATTATTGGATGAATTACATGGTGCTGTCTATTTTTCAAAGCTAGATTTGAGATCAGGATATCATCAAATAAGGATGAATGGGGCTGATGTACAGGAAATAGCTTTTCGCACCCATTATGGTCATTATGAATTCATGGTCATGCCTTTTGGATTATCTAATGCTCCCTCTACATTTCAAGCTTTGATGAATGAGGTATTTGCCCCATATCTTAGAAAATTTATATTGGTTTTCTTTAATGATATACTCATATATAACAAATGTAGGAAAGATCACCTACAACATATTGAATTGACCTTGGGAAGGTTGTTATTACATGAGTTATATGCAAAAATAGAAGTGTTCTTTCAGGTTATATCAAATTCAATATTTAGGTTATGTCATTTCTTTAGAAGGAGTTAGTATGGACAACGAGAAGATATCAGCCATTGTGAATTGGCCCATACGAAAGTCAATCAAGAGCATAATGGATTTCTTGGGGTTAGTAGGGTACTATAGAAAATTCATCAAGGGCTTTGGCAAAATTGCTGCTCCATTGTCTGATCTACTTAAAAAGGATGTTTATCATTGGGATCAACTAGCTGAAGATTCTTTCAATAATATGAAACATGCCCTCACAAAGGCTCTTGTCCTTATGTTGTCAAACTTTACCATGCCATTTGTAGTAGAATACGCTAGTGGGGTGGGACTAGGAGCTGTTTCAATGCAGCAAGATCAGCCAATTGCTTTCTTCAGTAAAGTTTTGAGTGGATGAAATTTGTTGTTATCCACTTATGAGAGGGAAATGATGGCCTTGGTTTTAGCTGTCCAAAAGTGGCGTCACTACCTTTTGGGCAGATCATTTATAGTTCGAACGGATCACTCAAGCCTAAAGTTTTTATGAGATCAAAAATCCACACGACAGCCCAGTAAAGATGGCTAGTGAAGTTGTTAGGGTACAATTTTGTTATTGAATACAAGCCTGGAAAAGAAAACAAGTTGGTAGATTCATTCATTGTCAAGGCAAAGTGACAGTGAGGAGTCCAACACAGCTAACAACAATTGGAAGGATCAGAACTCTTCATTCTTAGCATCAATTTTGATCCTTGTACTAAGATGGTTGGATGAGGTTAAACAAGCTTATGCCACCAATGTGTAGATATCAAATCTGAAACAGCAATTTGTGGACAACAAGCTGTCATCAAATTGGTCATTGCAAGATGGAATTTTTTTTATAAGAATAGGATCTATTTGAACTCTCAAATGGACCTCATACCCACTATCCTTAAAAAGAGTTTCATGATGGAACTCATGAGGGAATTCAGAAAACTTTGAAAAGATTAGGAGCAATTTTCTTTTGGTGTAGGATGTATAAAGATGTGGTGACTTATCTGCAGAATTATGAAACTTGTCAACAATGCAAAAGCTCTACCTTAATACCAGCAAGATTGCTACAACCTCTCCCTATACCACAGTAGATTTGGACTTCAATCAGCATGGATTTCATTAATGGATTGTCAAGAAGCAATGCAAAAGATGGAATTTTTGTAGTTGTCGATAGACTTTCAAAATATAGCCACTTTATCTCTATTGCTCATCCATTCACAGCTCAGAAAATTGCTCAATTATTCTTTGAGGAAATTTTCAAGCTCCATGGAATGCCAACTTACATAGTTTGTGATTTTCATAAGTTCTTTTGGAATGAGCTGTTCAAATTATAAGGAGTGGCATTTAACTATAGCTCGGCCTATCATCCTCAAACAGATAGCCAAATAGAAGTGATTAACAAAGTTCTCAAGCAATACTTGAGATGTTTTTCAAGAGATAGACTACACGCTTGGGCCAAATGGTTGCCTTGGACTGAATTTTGTTACAACACCAGTTTTCAATCAGCAATACGCATGAGCCCCTTCGAGGCTATGTACAACATGCCTCCTCCCACATTGCTTTCTTACATTCCTGGAATAGCAAAATAGGTGAAGTAGATGGCCTTCTTCATCACAGGGATCAGTTACTTCGAGAATTATGATAAAATCTAACAGCTTCACAGCTAAGAATGAAACATCATCATGATTTGCGAAGAAGGGATGTTGAGTTTCAGGTAGGCCAACAAGTCTATTTGAAGCTACAGCCTTACCGACAACATTCATTGCGAACAAAGAAGTCCAACAAACTAGCTGCAAAGTTTTATGGTCCATTCCCTATCATCCAATGCATTGGCCAGGTCGCTCATAAGCTGCAACTTCCTACTAATTCCCTACTTCACAATGTATTCCGTGTCTCTCAATTAAAAGCCTCACTGGGATATCATTCACCCTAGTGAGAATGGAGTCCGAGTACTCAGGCAACCGAACTCGCTGAAAGTATTGTAAAGAGGAAAATTTAGTGAGAATGCCACTAAATTTTGACAGACACCTCCAAGCTCAAATTCGCATTCTTCACAGCAACCACATACGCAAAAACAATCACCATACGAAATGCAAATTCATATACCTTGTCAAGATCAACCAACAAATCATTCCTCCCATTTTCCAACCCGAATTTGGCCAGCCTAGGGTTCTAATAACTTTCCCGGGAACACTTCTACATCCGGCCCTCACCAAGCAGCTTGCTATCCTCATAAGCCAACACATTGCTTACAAAAGACGCTAGTAATAGCGCCTGCTGCCCCTATGAACAAAGCACCTCTAAGTGTGTCGTAGCGCCTAAACGGTGAGCTTCTTCTCCATACCTAATCGTCAATCATGTGGTGATGGCTACAAGGTTGTAGCTGGCTTGAGTGAGGAACGTGGTGAAAAAGAGAAGGAAGAAAAAGAAGAAGGAAGTTGGGTAAGAAGGATGAATGGTGACAATGCCAGAAGTGTGGAATATATATATGTGAGGGTGAGAAAAACAAATGGTTAGGTGGGAAAAACGAATGGTCGTTCTCTGTAATTAAAATTTTACCTAAATCTAAAAATAACTGTCGAACCGACCGGTTCAGATTATAAAACCTTGATTCAAATCATGGGTTTTACATTTTTCCCTCCTTATAAAAATTTCGTTCTCCATTTCTGTCTGATATATATTTATACTAATATATATTTATACTTATATATATTTATACCTCTACCAACCGTGTAATGGCAACCTCCATTTCAGTCTGATGGTTTCTAACGCTGCGACAGTTTACTAAGCCTGGCTCACTGGGATTTCCTAACAGCGTTGCGGCTCTAGATCAACTACACACTATCTCGCATGATTACTCTAACTCACTGATCCAATCCTGAAAATATTGTCATACTACCTATTGGTGAGAAATCTTTAAATCAAAGACAAGGATAGAAATATATACCTGCTAGCTAGACTTGGAGTAATCTTTGCACACCCATCACCTATGAAAATATCTTGCAACTAAATTGACCAAGAGTTTGCTCTGATACCAAATTGTAACACCCCAAATCTGGTTTACGCTATGAACTGAACCGGAATTTTGTTGGTCCCGATTAGGTTAGCTAACCCGAACCCAATCCTACGGTTCTACTCTCGGCGTCTAGATATGGAAGATGTTTATTACTATGCATGGATGAATGCACAGAACCCTAACATGCTACTACATGAATGATATGACTACTAGTTTACGAAACAAAATAAATCAATAAAGTCAATATAAATTCTAAAAATAGAACGGACAAAATTTCCCTTAAAAAGAGCAATTAGAGTTCACCCTGTCAAATCAACATGTATAAATAAAAATAAGTATAACACACATTGATATTCGCACAAATTCTAATATGCTGCATAATTTATTCTAAATCTTGAGTTCCATCCCATCTGTGCATTCTAATTATTTTTCACATCCTATGAATTAAATTGTCATACCTTACATCCCATCATTCTTAATATTATAACAACATAAACAAAACATTAACATTATATCGTTTGACATGTGTGTGTGCAAGAGACATCCCTACTCCTCCGAGTGTTATTGGTCACAAAAATATAACTAATATCAAACTAATTATAAGAGCAAAGTCTCATATGAAAGAAAACATCGTGAAATCTGCGAAGGGCATCTACTGAATTGAAATCATTTTTAGCTTAACTTATCTACTGCTGTTGATGCATCGACATATTCTCATTTCACTTTCTGGTCCCTCGGGACTATTTTTATATCCTAAGCCCTTTTTTCTTATTTTATTTACATACCCATTCACATAACACGATTGTCGATATTTCTAGCTTAGACTAGCACATGCCACTCGTAACATGGTTGTAGGTATTCCCAGCTTAGACTAGCAAATCCCGCTCGCATAGCATAGTTGTCGGTATTCCCAACTTAGACTCGCACATGTCGCTTGCATAACATGGTTGTTGGTATTCTTGGCTTCGATTGGCACATGCTTGCTAGCGTAGCATGGTCATTGGTATTTTCGGCTTCGACTCACACATATCTGCTTGCATAACATAGTTGTCAGTAATTCCAACTTTGTCTGGCATGTGCTTGCCCGCGTAATACGGTTATTGAAAAATACGAAAACTATGTGTATATATATATATATATATATATATATATATATATATATATATATATATATATAGGTCTAGGTAGGGATTTATAAAATAGGTCCGAAGGCAACTTGTAGTGGATCTTATTTTCGAAAACATACTCGAGGGATCTCATCCTCGAGGGTTATTAATCTGGAAGATCGATCAATTAAATGACTCGAGTTAAGTGGAATCCAATAAAACACCACTCAACTTGTCATACAATCTATAAAAATAAATCACAATAAAATAGAGCAATAAATCAAGGCGAGTCCTAAACGGACATGGTAGAAGCTCCGAGCGTGTCTTAGTGCCTAAATAGTGACCTCCTACTCTATACTTAATCCAATAAAACACCACTCAACTCGTCATACAATCTGTAAAAATGAATCACGATAAAATAGAGCAATAAATCAGGGCGAGTCCTAAACGGATGTGGTAGAAGCTCCGAGCGTGTCTTAGTGCCTAAATAGTGACCTCCTACTCCATACTTAATCGTTGATCATGTGATGATGGCGACAAGGTTGTGGTTGGCTTGAATGAGGAACATGGGGAAAAAGAGAAGGAAGAAAAAGAAGAAAGAAGTTGGGTGAGAAGGATGAATGGTGATAGTGTTAGAAGTGTGGAATATATAGATGTGAGGGTGAGAAAAACGAATGGTTAGGTGAGAAACATGAATGATAAAATGAGAAAAACGAATGGTCGTCTCGTAATTAAAACTTGACCCAATTCTAAAATTAACTGTCGAACCAATTGGTTCAAATTATAAAACTCTGATTCGAATCACGGGTTTTATAATAACATAGATAGAAGTAACCCGCTTGGCGTTAAGAGAATGGAAGACATCGCTATATACACTTCAAAAACACATCAAATATAAGTAAAAATGTAAAAGAAAATAATTGTGTTGAGCTCAAGTATCTATATCTTTAATTTGTCCTTTTACCAAAACTGACTTATGATCACCAGACCTATACGTAATTAATAGTGTTATTGGTCCAAAAATAACTAATAATCAAAACGGCACATAAGACCTAACCCTTCTGTTAAATGAAAACATTTATATACTCCATAGAATTTCTCATAAGGGCGTTAATTAAAAATCGTCGACCTCGCGCAACAGCGTCCCCTTTCTTACTAATCTCATGTTTCAATTTGTAATGATTTATTGATATCTATACGTTGTTTTATGTTCTAGTGTGCTATGAATATCTATGTGTTTTTTTCCTTATTTTCCAATTTAAATGATGGATGTAATGGTGAAATAAATTTAAATCTATAATGGTTTTGTTGTATATATGCCACTTTACTTATTATTATGCCTATTGTTGCCGGAGACTTCAAAATATCAAAGAGCGAAGACTAGTTAATTTGGGGTGGTAGACTACTTGTTCTTTGAAATATAATGTTGTGGTAGTTATTATGGATGCGTGGATGCATGAATTGTGAAGTATTATGGTGGTAATTATTTTGATTTTTGAATGTTATATACTCATTGTGCAGGGCAATGTGTGTATAAATTGGGGAAACTAAGTGCAAATTTTACTCACAAAAATACACAAATATATGAATATTTATTAAGTCAGGTACAACATGTCAAATCCCATCTTCCTTGGAACGATGTTCGTCATCTTCTCTTCGCTTCCTTCTTTGCCTCATTATCCACTCCCATCTCTCAAATGTTGGTGGATCTTCTCCTCTTTGTTTGTTCATAGCTAGTTCAATACATTTTTTGTGGTTGTTCTCACTTCTCTCTTTTTTCTTTTCCTTTCCAAGATTTGGGCTTCCCTTTGGATGATTATTTGTTCTAACTCCGTTGTCTGTCTGTCTCCCATCTTCGGCGATTGCGAAGGCAGTTGATTGGTTTCTGTTTGTTTGTTTAATAGCTGGCTATCTTAGTTTTGCGGCTAAGCTTTTTTCTTTTGGTCTTTAATTGTCTTCCACTATAAAATTCAATCCGCATTCTATCCATTTCAGATTGATTTGATTTGATTTGGAGAAGATCAACCATCAGATATTGACATATTTACTATTATTTATTATTATCATTATTATTGTTATTAGATCCTCATACATTTACCTTTTGTTATTTGTTTGTTATTTGCTTATGAAGTATATATCACTAATAATAGCTTATACCGTGGGATTTTGTTAAATTGGTAGAAAGATCTTGTGTTTTTACATTTTGGATGCAGGGGTAGGTATGGTTTTGTGGTGGATGAGATTCGAGATGGCACGGGCTTTGTGACATTTCCGGTGAAGTATCAGTGTCTTGTCTTCCGGCCATTCAAGGGCGAGATCTTGGAAGCTGTTGTCACTATGGTTAATAGGGTTCTTGTCTTGTCTTTATCTGTTTCGCGTTTTCTTTTTTTATTGTTCACAAGAACTATTGTTTGTTCCATGCATGAATTTCAAGTGTCTTAGACTTCTTATGGAAAGCTAATATTTAGTTTGTGAATGGATAACTGAAATTCCGTTATGGGAAACTTGACTCTTTCTTCTTTCAATAATACTTCTTCTTTGTGATTGTCCTCCGATTATTTTCCTAAATTCACTTCTATATCATACCTTAAGACAAATTTGAGTTATATTAAGGCCATTTTAATAAGTGATTTTTTATTTTATTAATTTGATGGCATTTAGGGAGTTTTATGTACTTTTATATTTTAAAGGTTCTCTTGTAATTTTTGTCATTTGGTAGATTCCAAGTTTTATCTCCTACCCTCCCAAAATTCTTTGTGAATTATCTATTTTATCTCTCCAACCTTAAAAACCTATTTTCCTATTATTATTTTACCTTAAAAACTCAAATCCTCATAATCACCTTCACCTCACCTATATTTTCACTTAAAAGCTTACTTCCTCACCCAAATTTGTATTAAAAAAAACCTACTCAAAAGGTGATCTAAATAATGGGGAAAAAAATTAAAGAATCTAGTTCAAGTCCCTTTGGTTTTCGTCTGTTTCACTAGGCGAGTTATTTTGTTATAAGTAGATCTATCTTGTCTTTTCAAAAATAAAGTTAATTTTTGTTATTTATGTGGTGGGAAAATAAAATTTCCGTAGACTTCTCGTAAACTAATTAAAATTGTCACACTATGAACCAAAAAAAAAAAAAAAGGATCCATCCAAGTCCATGTCAACGGGCCCAATTTCTTTTTTTAACCACAAGTAGACTCTTATTAAAATTCATCTCTCATATCCGACATCCATAAATCCAAAATTGAGATATTGAACACATGAATAAGATACTATACAAATTTGGATTGGAATTTATAATTATTAAAATATAATTTTTGAAAATAATTAGAATGAATTACAGTTTAGGGCAATCTAACCATGTCATATCTAAATATATGAAAAGTTGATATTTTATAGAAATATATATTTTAAATATCAATGAAAACATTTATTGTTTTTTATATTAAATATTATGGTTTAAATTATTTTTAAAAATTTATTGAATTTAATAAGATATATATCACATAAAACGTGAAGGAGCTCTATAAATTATGATATGGCCCGTTCATGTCATTTTTGAAGCGTCACAATCAAAATATATCTAAATAATCAAATCATTCATGACGTATTGATTTTGAGAACACGATTTTGTTTTTTTCCCGTTGATTTTTATTGTGTGGACCAGATACTTGTGTGGGCCATTTCACTAATAATGCGTAACCCATTAAATTCGTAGAGCAACATAATTCATGAATTTATTTTTCCAAAACATGCTTTTTTTTCTAGGACAAAGCCTAAAATTTTTTTACGTTTTAGGCGCTGTGTTGTCATGAATAAATAAATTATCTTCACCAAAAATTGGTAATTTTAAAACTTGAAATTACCCGAATATAACGGGTGTGATTAAAATGCTTCACCTAAAATAAATCATAATTGAGATAAAACTAATCAGAAATTGAATATTTTGCAAACTTGTTGAAACATGATTGAATAGTATAAAGCATACTTACCTTCAGATGGTTACTTTGTTCTTACAAAATATCAAATGCTTCACAATTTAGCCTCACCACATTTCAATGTTTTGTTTTCGTATCTTTTAGACATAAGCAAAAAACTTAGGTGTGTGTGTGTACGTGTGTGTGTGTATATATATAATAGTTTTGTTGAGCCAAAAGAGAAAATTCTTTCTGCCTTAAATTTTGATCTATGTCGTTTGATTACAATGACGATCAGATCTATTCTTTAAAAAAAAAGCCTAAACTTCCTCCAATGGCCCCGAAGGCCGCCACATGGCCAGGCCAGCCGTGGGCAACCATGCTGGCTGTGCGGCCACAGATCTAGCAGCGCAACCAAATCTAGCTACCATTAGCCAGGTCAAACCGTCGTGGGCAGGACCTGGCCGGGGGACAGCCAACGGCTTTCGAACCTGGCCGACGACGGCTAGATCTAGTCATGCCACAAAAAAAAAGAAAAGATCTGGCTGCCACTGGCCAAATGGCCAGTTCAGCCTGTAACAGCCAAAGCTCACCACGACTTTAAAAAAAAAAAACATAGGTGGCTAGCAGCCAGACCTGGCTGACCTTGGTTGGAACCTGGCTACTGGCGTTTTTTTCTTTTATTAAATCTAAGTCGATCTTCTAATCAGACGACCTAAATTAACCTGTAGCAAAAAACTCTTTGCCCCAGATTTAGAAATGAAAATTTTATTTTAATTTTTTTATTAGAAAGAGGATAATATTTTATAATATTACTAGGTGATGGCAGAAATGGGGGATTACCAAAAAGAGTAAGTACCCAAAGCTTCAGTTTGGTAAATTAAAAAACTATATACAAGGCATCATGTATATATATATATATATATATATATATATATATATATATAAACGGTCCAACTAAATAAATTAATTAATACACGCCCCTTTAAAAAAATCAACTCACGTCTTTTTTAAAAAAAAATTCACTCACATTTATTTTACAACAAAAATTAAATATTCTCAAAATTCATCTTACATCCAATATATAACAAAGTAAGATACAAAATATTATAAGGGAAGAATGAGCGTATTGGATTATTATTCGGTTATTATTCACAATCGTTAGGGCTGCAAGATTATTATTCGGTTAGCACTATTATTCATCATTACTGTTTGTCATTTTAAAATTTTTTACTATAATCAAGCTATTGTGATAGTCAAGTTAACATAACATATGGATAAATTTTTACCGTTTTATATAAAACATTATCTAAAATATTTTTTCTTTCACAAAATATGAAATATTTCAACCATCCAAACACTGATACTTAACTAATGTAACAAATTAAAAAAATATTAAATAAAAATGGAGATGAATTTTATATTTACATATAAAATGACTAAATAGTTTTAGGTTAGTCGGTAAAACGGTTAGGATAGAGTTTGGATATAAGATAAAATAAAAATCAAAATATCATAGTTATCTTCTCATTCAATTTGGTTTTATTTTAAAGTAAATCAAGGACGACAAATTATTATAACATATCTCATTATTTAATTAAAATTTAATAATCCTAATCGTTCTTTGTATAAGGTGAGTAGGGGATAATGCTCATTTGCCTTCCACACAAATGGATACTCTTCTTCTTCTTTGCATCTGCACCCTCCTCCCATGCCTCTACCTCTACCGACTCCTCTTCTCCAACTCCTCCTCCCCCGCCGGCAATCTCCCGCCCGGCCCAGCCCCGTTCCCCATCGTGGGCAACCTCTTCAAGCTCTCCACCCGCCCGAACGAGTCCCTCGCGGACCTCGCTGCCTCGTTTGGCCCCGTCAGTGACCCTCCGTCTTGGCAGGGTCACCACCGTCGTCCTCACTTCCGCCGCGGCGGCCAAGGAGGCGCTGCAGAAGAACGACCAGGCCGTCGCCGGGCGGTGCCTGCCGGACGCCGTCCGGGTCGCCGGATACCCCGAGTCGTCCATGGCGTGGCGGCAGGCCAACCAGGAGTGGCGCAACCTGCGCCTCCTGTGCAACAAGTGGATATTCAGCTCGGCCCGGCTCGACGCCGGCCGCGGCCTTCGGGAGAAGAAGGTGCGGCAGCTCGTCGAGCTCGTTGGCCGATGTCGTACTAATCCGGTGAACGTAGGTACGGTAGCTTTCGCCACCATGTTGAACATGATATCCAACACCGTCTTCTCGGTGGACTTGGTGGACGTGACGTCCGAGAGTGCACAGGAGTTCAAGGACTTGCTGTGCAGCATCGTGGAGGAGATCGGGAAGCCCAATTTGGTGGACTACTACCCGTTTCTGAGGGTTTTGGATCCGCAAGGGGTGAGGAGGAAGATGAATGGCTACCTCAAGAAGCTGCTTGATTTGTTTGATGGGTTGATACGAGAGCGGTTGGAGGAGAGAGCTGGTCCCAAGTATGAGAAGAAGGAGGATTTTTGTCGAAGCTCTTCTTGATTTGAAGGAGAACGGGGAGGCTACTCAGATCAGTACTCATGAGATGAAGTGCTTGTTTCTGGTAAGAGATCA
>JAURVB010006110.1:0-13159 GCA_033002965.1 Piper betle | reverse complement strand
TGTTCATGGAGGGTCTAGGTCAATAGTCCACCGTGAGGTAGTCATGTTGTACTAGTCCAGTGGCCATAGTGTGGTTGAAGTCTCGATGGTGGAGAGCCGAAGTGGCGGCGACGTTAGAGGTAGAAAACCCTCCAAAATCATGTGAGGAATTCCAAGAAAATAGGAGAGGACAATGCTAGGGCTGACGTGGATGAATCCTATCTTGCCATGTGTCTTGATCTGGATGCCCGACAACTAGTGGCCTAGTGTGGTCCACCTAGAGTGTGTGGTGTGTGTTTATATATATATATATTATATATATATATATATATATATATATAGATGGTTGGAAAAGCTCAAATCGACGTCGACAAAAGTGGAAACTGACTTAAAGCCTAAAAGTGATTCTATGGATGGAAAATGAGGCAAGAAAGCTAAATGGGCCTTGAGGCCCTAAATTCAATCGGATGACAATCCAAGACAAATCAAACTCGGCATACAGGAGTAATTCGATAGTCCGAAATCCCTATGATACATGCAAAAGTGATACATTGAAAAACCCAAACATATACTAAACACTGCAACGACCTAAATCTAACCCTAAATCCCTGAGCTAACACGAGTATGAACTCGTATATCTCAAGTATACATTGATAACTCATGCTCTGTTGTAGCATAATTGAAGTTATCATCTATATATCAGCCATACTCGGTCTCTATAATATGCTGAGACGGCCATGTAGGCTCCATACTCATAGTCTGAAAACTGAAATGAGCGAACGGACTCGAACTAACTCGAGACTAGCCAAAACCAAGCAAGGCTACAAGTTGGTAAAACTCTAACCCAAAGCTGGGGTTTTACACATATTGTCATCATATGACAAAGCATTTGAGCATCTAAAGCTAAAGTATGGACGGGACAAGTAGGTCATCTCTGCTCTATTCCTCCTCCCTTAGTTGCTGGTTTCTCTCATTAAGAAGCTAAGTAAGTTGACTGCCTTGGGTCTCAACCTCCACCCTTATCTCCTCTCTCATCCTCGTGATCTCAACTTGTCTATCCTACTCACTGGTCTCTAAATCTTTGAGCCGAGAGAGGAAAGCCAATCAAGCTAATGAGTTTGGCTCATCGTACCAACACTAAACCGAGCATCATTGACAATGTGAGAAGTGGATTCACGTATTGTGGTAAAAATTAGAATCGGTAATTGATCCAGATTTTAAGAAGTAGAACCAGTTCATTGCTTATTTTGAATCGGCAAGATTATTAAAATTGCATGTATATTTGTATGAAAATTAATTTATCAAAAATAATAATATAAAAAAAATATTGAAGTAAACTTTTTTATCAAGTTATACTTGATTATAAAATAAAGTTTTTTGGAGCAAGTGTTATAAACTTTGAAGTACTAAATAACATAAATAGGGATAAAAATATGATTAATAAGAAGATTTCTCTTATATTTAACATATATTATATATTTATTTATTGTACAGCTATCAAAAATTAAAATTTACAAAATCTTATAATAATGATGATTCATAAATCATTTATGAATCACTCAAAATCGACATGAATTGGGCGATTCAAAAACTGATTCTAGCAATTCAATCTAGATATATCATTTTGACACCCTTTCTAACATTCAAAAAAGTCGAGTTGATTCGGCTGAATCAGACCAGTTCAAACTAATTCTCACAACATTGGATCCACGTGACTTAGGAGGAAGGTGGCACACTGACATCAATGCATATTCCAATCCATAATACTGACCTTGTTTGGCTCTTTAACTGCATATCGGTATGCCACAATGTTGACAACCAAGGGCTAGCTATAAAGATCATTACCATATGTTGACTTTATATACTCTCAATACCTAGTATGGAAAATTGTTGTTGATTAGAACATATCAGCTAACAATTTCTTTAAAATATACATACACAAAATGAGTAGAACATCATCTAGCATTATGTGAAAAGAAGTTTGATATATTTGAAATCATTATAAAAAATATATTTTTAAAGAAAATCCAGAAGAGTCTCCCTGTGAATAGAATATTAGAAAAATTTCACACTTGTACAAATTTGGCATTTTATGTATCACAATTTTATAATCTGTATTTCATGCAAAACTTACACATTCGACAAACAATTTCACATTCATTAAGTAGGAAATGCTTGGTCTCTTCACATGTGTCCTTTTTCTGCAAAGCAAACACGACACATAAGCTCCGTCAACCCATGCTTATTCGTTTACTTGAACTGTTGGCAACAATTAAACATTTTCCAAATAGTAGAAATAGAATTACATATGCAAAGTTTACACATTCATAAAACAATTTCACATTCATCAAGAAGGAAATGTTTGGTCTTCACATGGGTCCCTCTCTGCAAAGCAAAAACAACATAGAAGTTGCTCCAACCCATGTTATTTATTACTCAAACTTTTGGTAATAATTAAACATTTGATAAATAGTAGAAAATAGAATTGCACATGCAAAATTTACGCATTCATAAAAACAAGTATATTTTGAAATGGAAATTTGAACTCACTTATTTGCTTATTTAAAAAGTAAATAACAGGTAAAAATAAAATAAAATATGAAAACTTACCGCCATAGCCTCAAACTTCATATCGACATATGCATCCTCCCTTTGTCTCTCCGGTGCGTATGGTCAAATAAAACTAACCATGTATACTTCGCCTGAAAAAAATGAAACAACTTTATTGACTAGGTATTATATTTTTCATGTGTAAATAATGTCAATTGAATGTTGGTATAATTTACCACCCACTCTTTACACCATATATCTCTATGATCAAGAGACACGTTAGTCCACCTCGGATATGGTCCATTGAACTTGCCCTTAATTGTTACACTAATCTGTCTAGGCATACTCGGATCAAGAAGTCTATAAAATTTATAAAATAAGTAGAATAGGCTCATCCCAGATCTACATTAAAATTATATTCACAATATTAGAGTAAGAAGATAAAAATATTTTCTCCCTATAATAAGATGAAACAAGGATCTGGAAGATACAACAGTGCTCAGAGCCCGTGGTCTGTTCTATCCTCGAGGCTACCGAGAACCACCTGCCTCATCGGTGGCATCTGCATAACGCTACTCAACGTCAACACCCAATGGGGGTGTATGTGCATCTTCATCTAGTGGGGATGCAATTGTCTCATCCACATGACCTTTGCCACGGGATCTCGATCCATGTGACTTGCTCCCACGTAAAACTAGCCAACAACCATGAACCATATCTCCTGTCACAAAGTTTAAAAACTAATTTTGAATTTATTTTTTTGCATATGAGGATTACAAAAGTAACCTAAAAATTTTACATTCTTAGTTGCTGAATTATTATTCATCTTCATATATTGATTCTGAATCTGAAGATGAAGTCTCTTCATATATGTTGGACAGCGAAACACACAATTCTTCTATGTCTACTCATATTTATATCTGAATCAATCAATGAATGATATGCTATTTCAGGTCATTATCAGGTCGAGGGCCACTTATTTGTGTATGATCATCTTGATACATGTTATCTACTTGTTCATTTGCTTGTAAGTCCCCATCTAACATTAGTGTAACAAATTCTCTTCTAGGTCTTACTTTACAAGATATCCACCACTGGCGTCTTTCTTGGTGCTTAGACAAGTAAGACATGTAATACACATGTTGGGCTTAAGAGGACCATATGAATACATTGGAAGTGGCTAATGTACTACCTTGTTTAACTACAACTAAACGATAAAGATGTTCAACTCGTACTCCTCTAATTGTATCAATCGAGTGGTACTTAAACAATACAACCGTATCCTCTCTATAATGTAACTCATACACATTAAGAAAGATTTCATAATAATCTGACTCCTCTTTGGCTACACGCTACCTTTAACACAAACCCTACTATAGGATGCCTATCGAAGGTCATCATAAATGTTAATTCAAAATTTATAACTATTTGTATAGTATCCTTTAAATGTCTGACATTTTAAGATGGACCATATAATAAGGTGCGAATACGATTATCAATATGAAATCTGTGATATGCATAAACCAATTAAGAAGAAATAGCATTTTCAATAATGAAGCATTATTAATCATATTGTAATTGTCTTACTAGATTCTTAAATTACTTACATAATTGTGTAGCCATGCAATGTAGATACTCTTGTAAATGCAATGTCTCCTTATAAAACAACATGCACTCATTGGGACATACATGTATTTTTTTCTACTCTCATTCCTAACTTCTGTGTCAATTTCTTTGAGTCATAAAAAACCCGACAACTTGTTCTCTCTTGGTAAAACATTTTTCGTAACATAAACAAAATCATCAAATGTTATTTCTACAACAATATGACTTGTTTTTATATTTAATAACCATATAGTTGTATATAGAGGAGATGTATAGTCACAACCCAGATAAATTTCTTAATCTTCTTGTCGATGGAGATCATAAAATATTTGCTCCTCCAGATTAGGTTGTTCATCAATGGAGTCATGGTGGTGTGCCGATTGATGAGGAGCCTCAAAATGTAGATCGGGAACAACATATACTACCTTCCTAAAACCTAAATTATCATGATCAATTGCACTTGAACTTGAGCTTCCATACTCATGATTCTCAAATAAGGATAGTGAACTCTTCACCATGAAAGCTCAACATATAATATGTTAGTATAAATCTGTGATAAAATAAATATTGCTTAACATCATCTCGTTCCATACTCTACCGTTTGATAAATTCAGAGCACAAATAAAGAATTTCTAAATTATTAACAATTCCTAGACGCGAGAATGCAGACTCAAGAAATATCTCAACTCCTTTCTCATAATCTGGATTGAAAATTCCTCCTGCTAACCACCTTTTTATACATCCAATCCGTCAATTATATTCATTAACACATTCGCTAAACACTGAAAACAAGTTAATTCAAATGTCTTTAATAAAATAATATATAACATGGTTTGTATGTTTATATAAAATGCATGTAATACTCGAAAATTATTGTTTTACATGATTGCAAAATAAAACTATGACAAATTAAAAGTTATTTAAGAAATCATAGTGCTCAACAGAACTCGAAACTAATCAAGTCAAAAAAACACCAAGTAATATACTTGATTTTATGGAATCATAGTGCTCAACTGCATACCAAACTAATTCACTATAGAAAAACATTAATTTGAATACTTTAGCTTATTAAATTAAATTGTGACTTAAGAGTTATGAAAAATCAAATCACAACTTTAAGTAGGGTGTCATCGTATTAATTCAATTATTATTTTACTCATCTATTTTCGATCATTACAAAATAATAATTGATTGTTATTACTTATTTTAATCATTAATTTAAACAAATAAAATAAAATCATGCTAATAATACTAACATAATCATTATTTTAAATATATACAAACAACAATAAACAATAAACATTCGACAGCAATTATAACAAAATTTCATACATGATCAAATTAATTAGTTTTTAAAAAATATACTACTATAACTTAAAAATATATCCAAAATAAGAATCATAATTACAAAATAAATCCTAATTTTAAAAATTCGTCCTAAGAATAAACAATAAACATTCAACAATAATTATAATAAAATTTCACATAATTAAATTAATTAAAATTAAAAAGTCACCTACCCTTATTCCAAAATATATCTAAAAGAACAATCATAATTAATCACAAAATAAACCATAATTTCAAAATTTTGTTATAACAATAAATAATAAACATTCAACAGCCATTAACAAACAACAATAATTAATAATTTCAATCATAATTAACATATTTATCAACAAAAATAAAAACTTTAAAAACCAGAATAAAATTTTCAACCAATTTGCAACCGCTTCCATGGTCACAAATTCATTTTCAAATTTTTAAGCTTCGAAATTCAATTTAGCAAGTGATCTGTGACCGTAAGTAGCGGTTGCAAATATTTGCAGCCGTAATTAGCTATCGCAAAGAACAGTTACAAAGTTCCGATCGCTAAACGTTTACTAGACTACAGATATATTGTGCGACCAGATTTGCAGTCGCAAAGAAATGACACCCTGACCTGGATCCCTTGCTAACCGAACTGGAACTGCTATCGACGACCGAACCGTTCGCTAATCTAATTAATTTGGTCAAGCCAACCCAGATCTACTCTCTGTGTTTCAAGATGGTGATGCAAACATTCAATGTATGGATGAGATGTTTAGGCTATAACGTTGTTCTAAATGCATGATATGATATGCAATTCACATTCAAAAAAAATAACCCATTAAAAGTTTGAAAAACAACGATTTTTAAAATGAAACAAATAGAATCTCCCCTAAAAGTGCAATAGGGGCCACCCTGTCAACAACAAATAGTATATATATGTAACGATAAAAACATAAAACACTACCAAAACATGGCATTTCTCACACAACATTCACATCATAATCATTTTTATTTTTCTGAGTCAAGTTTTGAACCCGTTAGCTCATCTTGTTCAATACTATGCATATTGACCATCACACAGATCATATCATTAATTTCACACAACATTTCCTGCAATAAAACATTATCACATTTTATCCACAACCAAACACAGTATTTCATCACATCTCCTTCTCACTCATTCTTGGCAAGTATATGTGCACGTTTCATCGCTGCTCCTATGTGGTCTCGATAGCACTCAGTCATTCAAATTCTCACCTACATATATAATACAAAAAAGTTAGTAACGAGTGTTACTGGTTTAGAAATAACTAAATTATCAAACTGGCACATGAGAGACGACTCTCATGTTAAATCAAATCAATCATATATTCTTCAGCATTAGAATTACTCATAAGGGCACTAATCAGGAGTTGTAAGCCTCAGCTTGAACAGTGTCCTATTCTGACTGGTCTTATGCCTCGGCATTTTCAAAGTATCTCACGCCTGAGAAAATCAATTATCCTAAAGCCCTCTACATCCTCTGTATAACCCCGGCTCTGAGCACAGAGGTTGAGCACTCACAGGTAGGCACCTTCAATACCCTTTCAATCCACAAGTCTAGACATGTGCTACATTATAGTACTCGTAATCATCCACACTTTCTAGTTTCAGTAACTCAAACTGTGGAATTGTCAGGATTCCTCAGGAATGGAATGACCTACTCACCAATCCATAGCCCTCTTTGACTGGCACATACACCACGTGCAACACATGCGAGTCTATTTTACCCTTTTCTCACATCTCACTAAAAAACTGAGAAAACTATATATACATAGGTCTAGGTATGGATTTTAATATAGTAGGCCCGAAGGCATTATGATCTAAATCTGAGTTTTCTAAAATAAACTCGAGGGATCTCTTCTTTAAAGGTTATTAATCCAAACATTCATACGACTAAATGGCCAGTGTGGAGTGGGTTATGATAAATCCACCACTCGATACGTTTGCTTACCTGTCAATTCAAATCACAATAGAATGAGAGATCAAATCAAAAGCGAGTTGTAAACAAACCTGTGGGTTTGGCTGGAGGAAATTAATGAAAATCAGGTGATTTTTGGCAAATTCAACAAAATGGCTTTCTGACGACTTTTCGGCGATGTGATTGGAGCTGTGGGTCGGCACTGGCTCAGCAAGCTCAACACGACCACGATAAGGTCGATGGTGGCGCACGATGGGGGCAGAGGTGTCTGGGTCAAAGGGTCGGTGACGGCGGCATGGCGACATTCGAGCGATGCGGTTGGTGGCGGAGTTGGGGTCAAGAGCATAACACATTTTGGTGGCTTCGTAACATCATGGAGGCCGGGCAACAACCAGGATGGTGGGGAATGGCACGGTGAGGCTCCGACGGCGTTCAGTGGCGGCCAAAGGTGGCGTCGACCGGCGTCAAAGTGGCTATCGGGAGAGGGGGAAAACGTCCAAGTGAAGAGTTTGGTGGCAATCTTGTAATTAAAAGTTGAGTCGAGTCCTACTCATGTAAAAAATAACTAACTCCTAATAAATTCTAAAAAACTCCAAAAAATATGAAAAAATACTATAAAATATAATACAACCAATAACATCAAAATGATATGTTCTATAATTAATAACTCACCCAAACCACTATATAACACATCCTAATGACTTATTCGGCCTAAAAATGATTCTACAATTCCATATATATATATATATATATATATATATATATATATATATATATATATAATATATATATAACGGGCAGACTGTCTTATACTCTGATAGCTCATTTTTTATCATTTTTTTGACGTTATCATCATATACTCGGGTACACTTGACCCTCATCGCTCATAACACACCCGGTCAGCCTCTACTCAACATGCGTGTCATGGAACTGACTCGACTCGGAACCGACAGTTGAACCGACTAGTTCACTAATATAAAATTCTGACTCGAGTCACGGGTTTTACAAAAGTGGTCGTAAAATTTACCCATTTCAATGCGGTCGCCAATTTGCAACCGGAGCTAGTGGTCGCAAACCTCTGGCCTCTAATGAGATATTTCTAGTAGTATTTACCTTTAAAATTGATAAATATACGATTTACATTAATTAAAAATATTGATTTAGCTAACTTAAAAGAAAGATAATATATTTTGATAACTTTTTATTATGACTTGACTCAGATAGTCAATTGTAAAATCAGTTTGTATGGAGTTATCTATGGAGTTTGACTCGTCAAACTGTGATGTGGAGTCAACTCAGAGAGTTTTTGGAGTGAAAAAGAAGTTTTAAATTATGCCTCGTCCATATCTAGGAGGCAAATTAATTGATAATAATGCTTCATAATTAGTTAAAAGTAAAAACTAATTGTGTGCTTTTAAATTTGGTTTTACGTCTGCTTTAATGATATTATTAGTGGAGTTCATTAAAATAGTCATTACATGTATATATATATATATATATATATATATATATATATATATATATATATATATACAAAAACACTACTATGCGCTGCCTTAATTGGCAGCGCATATGCAGCGCATCGTATCTAGGCCGTTGGATTTGGATCCAACGGCCTGGATCAATCATCCAAAACAACCCCCCGCGGCCTGGATTTCCCTCCCGCGCATCTGCCTCGTACCCTGCTTCCGGACCCTCCCGGCCCCCGCCCGCCGGCCGCCCCTGACCCCGCCTCGTCGGCCGCCCCTGAACCCGCCCCGCAGGCCTCCCCTACCCCTGCCCCGTCCGCCGCCCCTGCCCCCGCCCCAGCCGCCTCACCCACCTCCCCTACCTCCCCTGCCACCCCTTGCCCCTCGCCCCAGCCGCCACCCCTGCCCCTGCCCCAGCCAGCCGCCCCTGCCACCCCCCGCCCCTGCCCCAGCTGCTCCGCCCGCACCCCCTGCCCCACCCCAACCGCCGTGCCCGCTGCCCCCACCACCCTGGCAGCACCGCGGCCTCCTCCTCCTGGCCTCGCTTGGCGCTACAGTTCCCCCGCCCCTGCCCGGCTATGTCAAGGCGTCAACCCGCCGGTCCCCGGCCAGGTCGCCGGCGGTCGCGCGGTGGGAGGAGGGAAGAAACAGGGGAGAAAAACGGGAGATGGTAATTTCGTAATATAAACTTGACTCGATCTCGACTCGAGTCAATAGTATGAAATATATTTTTTAAAAAATAATAAAATAATTTTATAATAAAAACTTAACTCGATCTCGACTCGAGTCAATAGTATGAAATAAATTTTTTACAAATAAATAAAATAATTTTATAATAAAAACTTGACTCGATCTCGACTCGAGTCAATAGTATGAAATAAATTCTTTTTAAAAAATAAAATAATTTCATAATAAAAACTTGACTCGATCTCGACTCGCCTCCCCTGCCCGCCCGCCTCCCCTGCCACCCCCTGCCCCCGCCCCAGCCGCCGCCCGTTGCCAACCCCCCCCCCCGGCAGCCGCAGTCCCCCTCCGTCCCCGGCCCCGCCGCACCCACGCCTCGCCAGCCGCTGCCCCCACCACCCTGGCCGCACCGCGGCCTCCCCCTCGGCCTCGCCCGGTGCCGCGGCTCCCCCGCCCCTGCCCTGTCGTGTCCAGGCGTCCACCCGCCGGCCCCCGGCGAGGTCGCGCGGTCGCGCGGAGGAGGGAAGAAACAGGGGAGAAACATAGGAGAAAACGGGGATGGTAATTTCGTAATAAAAACTTGACTCGATCTCGACTCGAGCCAATAGTATGAAATAAATTTTTTAAATAAAATAAAATAATTTTATAATAAAAATTTGACTCGTTCTCTATTCGAGTAAATAGTATGAAATAAATTTTCTTAAAAAATTCGTAATAAAAACTTGACTCGATCTCGACTCAAGTTAATAGTATGAAATAATTTTTTAAAAAAAATAAAATAATTTTGTAATAAAAACTTGACTCGATCTCGATTCGAGTCAATAGTATGAAATAAATTTTTTTAAAAAATAAAGTAATTTTGTAATAAAAACTTTACTCAATCTCGACTCGAGTCAATAATATGAAAAAAAAATGAAAATAAAGTAATTTATTAATAAAAACTTTGACTCTATATAATATTAGGAAATTATTTTTTTTAAAAAAAATTATTTCATACTATTGACTCGAGTCGAGATCGAATCAAGTTTTTATTAAGAAATTATTTTATTTTTTTAAAAAAATTATTTCATACTATTGACTCAAGTCAAGAACGAGTCAAATTTTTATTACGAAATTATTTTTTAAAAAAATTATTTCATACTATTGACTCGAGTCTGGATCGAGTCAAGTTTTTATTATGAAATTATTTTATTTTTTTAAAAAAATTATTTCGTACTATTGACTCGAGTCGAGATCGAGTCAAATTTTTATTACGAAATTACCATCCCCCGTTTTCTCCTCTGTTTCTCCCCTGCTTCTTCCCTCCTCCTGCCGCACGACCGCCGGCGACCTCGCTGGGGGCCGGCGGGTAGACACCTGAACGCGGCCGGGCGGGGGCGGGGGAGCCATAGCGCCGGGCGAGGCCAGGAGGGAGAGGCTGCGGTGCGGCCAGGGTGGTGGGGCAGCGGCTGGTGGGGGTGCGGGCACGGTGGGGCGGGGACCGCGGCTGCCGGTGGGGGCGGGGGCGGGGGGTTGGCAACGGGCGGCGGCCGGGGCGGGGGCAGGGTAGGGGCGGCCTGTTGGGCAGGGGCAGAGGCGGCCTGCGGGGTGGGGCCAGGGGCAGCCTGCGGGGTGGGGGCTAGGGGTGGCCGGCTGGCAGGGGCCGGGGGCGGCCGGCGGGGGCAGGGGTCGGCTGAAGAATGGGAAGGGGGTGGTATAGGGGGTTGTTGTGGACCGTTGGATCAGATCCAAAGGTCCACTTGGGGCTGCTCATAGTAGCGATACGCTATATATATATATATATATATATATACATTTTCTAATTAATGGATATATATATATATATATTAAGTAGTTGATTTTATGTCATTAAAACTTTATGTAATTCTAAAAGGTTTTTGTATTGTGTGCAGGACTTTTAAATTTTTCTTAAGCTCTCAACAGATGTTATTAATTAAGAGTGTGTAGGAGTTAGGATCAAAATAATGTAGAAGAGTATAGAAGAATCTCAAAGTGATCTATATATTGCTCTCTAATTCTCATGTTGAGTGAGGTTCACTGTATTGAGTGAAGCTCACGAGTTGAGGCTCCCAGATGGAGATCCCGTAACTAAAGACTAGGTCCTCCAAAATCTTATAGTGCTCTATTCACATTTTATCAATTTTTTTATTATGTATACAAGTCACATAGTTTATCATGTTGTCTTTACATAGAAATTATCTATTTTTGTTATCAAATTCATCTTCACACATCTTACTAGACAACCTCGAAGCATTCCACTCCTCTTAACTCCAATTAGTTGTATCCTTGACTCCCAACAGAGCACCAGTGAAGTAAAACTTTTTTCCTCATCATACGTTTGCTAAAACATGATATTTTTATAATTATGCTAATTAAACAAAACAATTATGAAGTAACTTCTTAGAACATAGAACTTCTAAAAGATAATAATAATAATAATAACAATAAGAAAACATTATCAAGGGATGATCTTATATAAAAATTCCTATAGCAATTGGAAAATCTAGTTAAAAATTTTTTCACCGCATTCTGAGTAGTGTTGTATAGATTGATCAGAATGGATGAGGAATTCAAATCTTTATTTATTTATGCATATATACAGACAGCTAGATACTATGAATAAGTACTCATCATTGCATGCTACACTACATTATCAAGTATATATATAAAGCCTTATAAGTCATTTATCAAATAAACGTACTAATGTATATATAGGCTAGCCTGGGGCGACCACAGGAAAATTTCCTTCAGTCGCCCTCAATCTGGACCGTCCGATCATAAACAACTGTCCAGATCTACAGATCTTTAAAAAACACCTCTCCTCATCCTCCTCACCCACCGCCTCCTCCCTGGCCCTCGCTCGCCGCCGCCTCCTCCCCGGCCGTCACCCACCGCCACCGTCTCGACCCCTTCCCTATCTCCCGCGCCACCCAAACTGTCACCCGCCTCCTCTCCTCCCCCTCCTCACCCGCCACCTCCTCCTTGGCAGTCCACCATGCCCCATCACCCCCCCCCCCACTCTCGCCGCCGCGTCCCCTCACGGCTCCACCGTGCCCCTGCCCGCTCCCTGCCAGCTCCCACACCTGCGCCCACGCCAGCACCACCACCCTCCGCCTAGCCCACACCTGCGGTGCCGCCCTTGCTCCACTGCCACTCACATCCCCTCACCCACACCCAACAAAGGCGTGGGAGCGGCGATGAGGAACGGTAGCAGCGTGTCGAGCATGGGCACTGCAGAGGTCCTCAGCAGCACTGACGGGGGCGCAAGGGCAAGAGCACGGCTGAGGGCGCGGGGGAGGGAAGGGACGGGGCTTAGCGGTGGGCGCGGGCGATGGGTCCGGGTGCCGGCAGGGGAGCACGGTGGCTACATACGGCAGTGGGAGGGAGGAGAGGAAGTTTTTTCTAAGAAAACGGATTTGGGCCATCAGATTATATCAGACGGCCCAAATTGGGGTGACTGTAGGAAATGCCTAGATTAAAAAGTCCTCCACACAATACAAAAACCTTTTATAATTACATAAAGTTTTATTGACATAAAATCATGTACTTAAGATATATATATATATATATATATATATATATATATATATATATATATATATAG
>JAURVB010006109.1:0-22462 GCA_033002965.1 Piper betle | reverse complement strand
CACTGGCATACTGTTATATATTCTGATAACTCATTCTGTTCTGCTGTGTTCACTGATCGCCCCGACCGGTTCTGAATATAAAACCCTAACTCGAATAGTGGGTTTTACATGCGCTGCTCCAACGTCTGCGACCTCTCGCCCAAGGTTCCTTGCCTTCTCGCTTCTCTCCCAACGATTCGAATTTTGTTGTATGTTTTGGCGTTTTGATTCCGAATTTGGTATTGTTGTTGTGGTTGTTGTAGACGTACATGTTCAAGCTCATGAAGAGTAGCGGGGTTACAGAGTCGGGGAGAGCGAGAAGGTGTTGCTTCTCATGGACAGCGGCGTCCGATTCCATACTACGGCATATGTGAGGTAGTAGAATTTTGCAGTTCTTGTTGCTTGTATATGAGAGTTGTTTTGATGTGTAGGGATTATTAAAAAAGGTGGTATCAGGGATAAGAGTACTACGCCTTCTGGGTTTACTTTGAAATTGAGGAAGCACATTCGTTCTAAACGGCTTCAGGATGTCCGGCAGCTTGGATATGATCGCGTATGTCGTAAAATCATTGCCTTTTGTTGTTTGATTTTATTTGTGAATTGTTAGCAGCTTGGGGGTGTTGTGTGATTTTTTATGATTTTTGTTGTTTTGATGTGCGTTTTGTTAGTTGAAAGTTGATTAATTTATGTATATTGATATGCAGATTATTCTTTTTCAATTTGGATTGGGTGCCAATGCTCATTACGTAATCCTTGAACTGTATGCCCAAGGGAATATACTGCTTACCGATGCTGATTTTTTGGTGATGACCTTGCTTTGATCTCATAGGTGAGCGTCTTGCCTTACTTTTCTACTGAATTCTTTTACTGTCTAACTCTCTTTTTTAACTGCTCATTATGAAAAAGACCGGATAATTGTTATGTTGCCAAGTAGTTAAAAAAGGGAGACATTAGGAAATATTTATGCTCCAAATGGCTTCCCTTTGAGTATGCATCTATAGTATGGCTATTAGTGACTCTTTCATATGTTCTAAAAAAAATGATTTGTGGCTTTATTTGTTTCTTGATTGTATTGATCACAGGGATGATGATAAAGGTTTAAGCTATCATGTCCTTCCATCGTTATCCTGTTTAAGCTTCTCGTGCTTTCAGAGGATGAAAATTTCCAAAATACAAAATGCACTTGCTTTGTCAGCAGAGCCAGAGACTGACACAAGTAAAGGAAATGGAGATCTTGTTGGGGGCAAGAAACTTACATTGAAATCTGTTCTTGGGAAAGCTTTGGGATATGGACCTACACTTGCAGAGCACATAATTCTGGAGGCTTGCTTGAACCCACATATGAAACTTGGTGATGAAAGCAAATTGAATATTACTGATGAAACAAATTATGTGCTGGCTGCTGCCACTGCAAAATTTGAAGACTGGCTCTCAGACATTATTTATGGGGAGAAAATTCCTAAGGGTTATATACGGATGCAAGATAAAATCTCTAGGAAAACAGAAAAATTATCTCTTGAAAAAGAAAAATCTGGTCAGGTTGTCTTGTATATCTTACATTTCATAATGCTATTCACGCACTTATGTTTAAATTCACACAATTTTTACTTTGGATTGTCCTTGTGTCATTATATTACAACTTTGCATAGCCTTTGGTCATGTACTCATTTTTTGGTTGCACAAGATTTTGTTTTTTTATTTAAATGGTTGAGCATTTCTTGCAAGGAATTCTAAAATTTGTTGACCTGCTGATAGGATTGTTCCATTAATATTCTATGTTTAGGTCTATGAAGATAACTGTCCTATTTTTCTTAACCAGTTCAACTCTAAGGAGCTTGTGGGATTTGAGATGGTCGATGCAGCTTTAGATGAATTCTACAGTAAAATAGAAAGTCAAAGGTCAGAGCAGCAACTTTTGGCCACAGAAGAATCTGCTGCCCAAAGACTCAATAAAATGCGCGCTGACCAGGTTTTTGGCTCTTTTGCTTTGGAATTTCCAAATTTTAATATAAAATATTTATGCTTGTTGTGGTTTTTTATACAAAATATATATAACTTGTGAAAACTTTTGAGCTTTGTTTTACTTAATGAGAAGTCTGTTTTATTATACCCCATTTGTAAATTGAGTGTCTTTTGCATCAGGAAAATCATGTCAATACTCTGAGAATAGAGGTCGATCTCTCCACTACAATGGCAGAATTGATTGAGTACAACCTTGATGGTGTAGATGTGGCTATAGTGGCTGTTCGAGTGGTCCTTGCAAATGGTATGGACTGGGAGGACTTGGCTAGAATGATCAAAGAAGAAAAGAAATCCGGGAATCCTGTTGCTGGGTTGATTGATAAGCTTCATTTTGAGCGGAACTGTAGAACATAGCTCTTGAGTAACAACCTTGATGACATGGATGATGATGAAAGACATGTCCTGTTCAAAAGGTAGTGTTACTGGTTCTGAGAAATTATAAAGTTGCTTATGAACTTTTGTTTTAATTTGCATTTATTATTTTATTTATTTCTGTTTCTTCATGTAGGAAGTTTGTACTTGATTTTTGTTCCTACTTCTCTGCATTGGATGTGACTGGTTCATTAGTGCACAAGTAGGTCGAGATTGTAGTGCTTATGTACGTGAAATCATGAAGTGCCACATAATTCATATGAGAGTTTGTGCATATGGAATTATGTTGTTTATGTAATCTCTTATTCAATTTTCATAAAGTGTCCAGATTAGCATATGGAAAAATTATAGTTTGGGCTCACCCATCAAATGCCTGTGTCAGACTATCCGCCTTCACCAAAGGTTTATTGGGCAGGGAACAAACTACATATGTTTTCTATCGTAATGCTAGTAGTGTTGGAGTTAGGATTCAAATTTGATTTTTTTGATGGAGACTTCCCAATCATTGGAAATGGGGGAAGTTGTTATGAGTTGAGTAAGATAAATGAAGCAATTTATTTTTTTTTACCATGATTAGTGACCATTCAATATTTTTTTATTACTAAGGATTTGTGTTTTGATAAAAAACAAACTTTTTGGGTTGTTTATGGCAATTTTGTTGTCAATTGTTATTGCTTTTATTTCTAAAGGTTGAAGTTGTTTTAGCGCTCTCAGCACATGCCAACGCTGGTCGATGGTATGATTTAAAGAAACATCCAGACAACAAACAAGGAAAACAATCACAGCACATGAGAAGGCATTCAAAGCAGCTGAGAAAAGCCCCGTTTACTGCTCGCTCAGGTACTAAGATAAGTATCATCTTGCTTGGCTAACTATTACAGTTTTCTAACCAGATAGGTTTGATAAAATCCATTCATTTATTTTTGTTTCTGGCATTTCCCCATTCTCCAAGTTTTTGTAGGGTTATTAATTATTGCAGGAAAAAGTTGTGGCTGCAATTACACATATGCGCAAAGTCCACTGGTTTGAGAAATTCAATTGGTTTTAGCCATGAAAACTATCTGGTTATTAGTGGCCGTGATGCTCAGCAAAATGAGATGATAGTCAAACGATATATGGCGAAGGGAGACATGTGAATGAATTTTTACTAAGAAGAGAATCTTTGTATAGTTTGTCTAATATGTTTGGCACATTCATGATATCAAGATTTTTAACCCAAAAAGTATAAGCTATTAATGACTGCATTCTGTTTATAAAACAGATATGTGCATGCTGAGCTTCATGGTGCAAGTTCTGTGATCAAGAACCACAAGATAGAGGATCCCATCTCCTTTGACATTAAATCAAGCAGGATGATTCACTGTCAGTATATCATTTTAGTTTTTTTATTTATGGATCCCATGGACGTGATGAGTGTATTGTGAGTATGATAGACTATTTTGTTAAATTTTAATCTTTATAACTATGCGCTTTTCTCCAAAATAAGCTACTTTCGAACTTATGAATGAGTTGGTTTCAAACTCATAAATAAACTGGTTTCGAGCTCCCAAACGAGCTCGTTTTGAGCTCCTTAAAATTTAACAATTTAAGTGTATTCAAGCTTCGAGTTGAGCTCAAACAGGATCAGAAATATTTGAGTCGATTTCGAGCATATATGATCGAAACTTGTTTGATCTCGAGTCAAGTTAGAACAAACTTTGAGTTATTCTAGTCGAGTTAGAGCACAAGGTAAGCTTGGCTTGCTCGCTCGTTTAACAGATCTAATAGTAGACAAGATGATATACAAAAATTTTAATTAAAAATATTAATAAATAAAATATTGTGATTCTAACGATGATTGTAAATAAATATTTTAAATAATTCTGATTTGATTAGAAATAAGGCTCTAAAATTTTTGTAATAGATAATCATCATCACTAGTATATATTAATTAAGTATAATAAGGGATTATTTATTTCAAACTCCCGGTCCATATTACGCTTGCCACTGTTACTTCTACCGTCGCTTCCAGCACCACTTTCGCAGTTTTCACTACCGCCGTTGCCATTGCAATCGCTTCCTTCATCGTAAATCAATTTTCTCTCTCTCGGCTCGCATCTTTATCTTCATCAATTGGGTAGAAAAATTACTTCAAATATTGTTTTTGTTTGGTAGATGAACTCCATGATGTTGTTGTTCGAGTATGGTCATGATTGAATGATTTTGGTTGATGTTCTTCTACATTGTAGATCAATTGTAGCGTATTTTGTTATTATTTTTAAAAAATAATAAATTTTCATCTTATTATTGTTATGATCGATTTCTAATTATTAATTGTAGTAGTTGGTGATTACATTTCAAGTAGGGGTCTGGGGATAAAGTAATCTTAGCCCTTCCCGACCAATAATTAATGGTTGGAATTTGATTGAGATTTGGTTTGGGTTGGGCTTCTTAGGTTCGGATAGGATACGGTAAATTTTCCTCTTGCATGAAGTAATGCCCTTCCCGACCAATAATTAATGGTTGGAATTTGATTGAGATTTGGTTTGGGTTGGGCTTCTTAGGTTCGGATAGGATACGGTAAATTTTCCTCTTGCACGAACTTGTTGTGGCCTGATTGTTTATTGGAATCTAGGATATGCAACTAAACTTGTTTTGATGTTCTTTTGCATTGTTTATGGCTTATTGTTGTCATGATTGGTCTCTAAGGAGGAGTAATCGAAGACAGTTTTTGTAACACTCCAATTTCAGTTCACCGAAGAATCGAATCAGGAATGTTACGAATGAGTCGGTCATGTTTTAAGTTGTTGGATCAATAAAATAGATCGAAATAACCTTTTTCGTGTCATGAGAATAGAAGGCATTGCTAAATACACATCAAACCGCATAAAATATAAATAAAAATAAGAAAGTAAATAACTGTGCTGAGCTAAAAAATATGGGTAGGTCCATGGATGTGTCTCTAAGATTATCATGATTGGACCCCGCCATAAGTTGCTAGCCTATGGAACAACCAATCAATAATGAGTCTAAGAGATAACTCCTAAATGACTCTAGTTTAATCAACTAATAGTAGGATGTGTTTCTTGATATTGTACTAGTCATGCACTTCTAAACGGATGAGGTTCAAACGATTTAAAGAACTACTATCTCTCCTCGACTCTACGGGGACTCATGGTGAGGTTTGACATGTGTCTTGTCCACTATTTAGTGGTGTGTGACATGTTGTCCTGTACCGATTTGTAACATTAATCTTGACTCACATAACTATTACTGTTGTTGTAGACTTTCAAGCAAAGCTATAAGTCAAGATGAGCATACACTAGTATCCCTCTATTTGTTAAGTGTGGTATGGTCTAACTGAAATCCCTGTCTGTATCGCTCCCAAGCTGGGGTGAAGTTATCTCCTTCAGATTGGTCTGCTATTGGCTACCTACACTGTCAGTCCTAAATAGTACAACAAAAGTACCTCCTATACTCGAGGCAAGGTTCAATCCTATGTCTGAAGGTAAGGACCTAATTGTGTTGACAAAACACAAGGAAATCACCCTCTCTCTGAAGGACACTCCCACATTGAACCCACCATTTAAACCAAAGGTTCTAATATGAGTAGAACTCCTCTTACTGGCTGTGGTCACACTACATGTCTAACCATCTACTAATCATCTTATCTGTATACCCTGTATACCTTATGGCTAAAACTCATATATCTGTTGTCATGCTGATTGAACAACCTGACCACTATGGTCATCCCATCTAGAGGTCATACTGCCCTATTTTCTGACTGTGTACATGCATTCATATGAGACTATCACTAATCTTATCTTGCAATAGACATCCGACCTAACAATGTCAGGTCAAGGCAATGATATGTAAGATAGTTGTGAAGCTCATCTTGTGCCATCACATCAGGTGTCCCTGGAAGAAGAACCAGACCGCTCACCGGGTATTAGCTAACTCGGTCCCAATTCAAATATCTCACTATATTCTATAATGAAATAAGGATAGCTGTCATAATTCTACTGCATGTTATGACTCTCGTAACTATCTACATAACTCTTAATTTCTGCTGATAAGAGCTCTCTGTGATGGAATAAAAGCGAGATCATTTGTACATGTACAAAGTGTCTCAAGGAGTATGAAAACATACTCTGCATGGAACTATAAAGTCTGCATCTGGTGTGTGACACATACATTGGTCAATGTCTGCTCATCTCAACCATCTAAAAAACAGATAGTAAGACTAATATATCTAAAAGAGTAAGTGTAAAAATATTCGACTTTGTCTGATGTCTGTGCCTCACATGGAAAGAGAATAAATCTTTTGTAAAAAATTGGTTACACTGCTCTAGGACTCTATCTAGTATGTGTCTCATCTTCACGTAGTCTGATCTCAGGTCTACTGTAAGAATATATTGATATAAAAAAATCTTACTAGACATGTACATCACTCTATCTGTGGTGGTGTAAAGGTAATCGTGCGAGCCATCATAGTAATAAAAACTTTGTATAGGATATTGGATGACTCAAAAATAAAAGTTTGGTATCAGAGCTGACATATACACGGAGCTTAAAGTATGGAGACACTGACAAAGTTAGTTAGCATATGAGTTGGACCATCGTGTGCCCTACGCAGATTTATTAGGCATAGTTTGAGGCCTACTTTGGACAACTTGGACCTTCAGACAGATCCCTATGGATGAAGGATGTGATATCAACCAGAATCATTTAATCATGACCATACTCGAACATCATACGGTTCATCTAACAAACAAAAATAATATTTAAAGTAATCTGTTTACCCAATTGATGAAGATAAAGATGCGAACGGGAGAGAGAGGAGGTTGATTTACGGCGGAGGAAGCGACTGCGAAGGCGGCGGCGGAGGCGAAAACTGCAAAAGTGGCACCGGAAGTGACAGAGACTGGAATAGATAATCCCTTATTATACTTAATTTATATATACTAGTGATGATGATTATCTATTATAAAAATTTTAGAGCCTTATTTCTAGTCAAATCAGAATTATTTAAATATTTATTTACAATTATTATTAGAATCACAATATTTTATTTATTAATATTTTTAATTAAATTTTGTGCATGTCATCTTATCTACTATCTACTATCTATCACTTATTTTAATTATATTTGTTAATATTAGGAGAGACCATCAACGTCCTCCCGTAGGACGTACACGATAGAGACAAGCTATTTACATTTTTTATAAATATTGCTATTATTGGTCGAGGTTGAGGTATCGCTATGGGAAGTGCGCTTCATCTCCCTCTCGACCGTTTCTCTACATTAGGTAGCTTGAATCAATCTTTATCACTCATTTATTTATGTAAAATAATTACCTAGTTAATACAACTTAATTAACAACACTAGCAGTAATAAATGGGAAAACGTGTATTAAAGTCTCCGATTATAACTTATAACTAATCTTTATGTTATAACTGTTAGATCAAATTGACGGTGTTATCAAAAATTATTTCATAATCAAAGCAAAATAGGTCATAGGAAGTCTTAAAAATAGATTCACCACACCATCTAATCCCACGGCTAACAAATTTGTAGTCGGTTATAAGGTATATAAAGGGCTTCTCAGCCTCGCCAACCTCATAATAAAAAACCATGATCAATAACAATGACAATAATAAGTAATGAGGTGCCCCAAGTCGCAAGAAAATTTAGCTTCTCAAAGCAAAATTTTAATCGAGCTCAATATTTCTATGTGATTAATAGTATTTATTTAATCGTTAAAAAATGGGGGTTAATGATAAATTACTGCACCTCATTACCAACAATAACACCTAAAAACAATAAGTTGGAGCAAAATAAAAAAGGTAACAGAAAGCTTTTTCACCAGAAGATAAGATGAAATTCAATTATGCTCGTATTCTAGTAAAAATAAATAAAAATTGCTGAAGCCCATTGGTGAATTTGAAATTTCAGGAGGCTAAAAAATCATATATAGAACATTGAATTGATCTACATCTAATTAAATATGCTTTTGTTGTGCTACCCAAAACCGTTGGGTAAGTCTTTTCTATGGCCTCTTATCTATAAGATGAAAATTTATTGTTTTTCTAAGAAAAATAAAACAATACGCTGCAATTGATCTACAATAGAAGAGAACATCAACCATAATCATTCAATCATGACCAAACTTTGAACAATAACATCATGGAGTTCATCTAACAAATAAAAATAATATTTAAATTAATCTTACTACCCAATGGATGAAGATAAAAATGCAAACCGGGAGAGAGAGGTGGTTGATTTACGACGGTAGAAGCGACTGCAGCGGCAGCGGCAGCGGCAGAAACTAGGGAAGTGGTGCCGGAAGCAAGGCGAGCATAATTCAAAAGAGTTTGGAATAGATAATCTCTTATTATACTTAATTAATATATATAAATGATGATGATTATCTATTATGAAAATTTCAAAGGAGTCCGATCTGAATCATTTAAATATTTATTTATAATCATCATTAGAATCACAATATTTTATATATTAATATTTTTAGTTAAAACTTTTGCATGTCATCTTATCTACTATCTAACACTTATTTTAATTATGTTTATTAATATTAGGAGAATCTGATATCGGCCGCCGTAAATCAAATAAAATCAAAATATGAAAATTTTAGATACTAGTGATGATGATGATGATAAATTTTAAAAAATATACTAATGATGATGATTATTTATTATGAAAATTTTAGAACCTTATTTCTAATCAAATTATGAAAATTTTAAAGTCCTATTTATAGTCAAATCAGAATGATTTAAATATTTATTTACAATTATCATTAGAATTATAATATTTTATTTATTAATATTTTTAATTAAAACTTTTGCATCTCATCTTATCTACTATCTACTATCGCTTATTTTAATTATATTTATTAATATTAGGAGAATATGATATTGGCCGCCGTAAATCAAATAAAAATAAAAATATCACTTATCTACTATCTACTATCACTTATTTATGTTATATTTTATTTTTAATTATATTTATTAATATTAAAATAGGAAATTTAACTAATTAAAATTCAATAAAAATAAAAAATAAATCATATTATTATAGTATATCTTCTTGTTTAATTAGGGTTTATCTTTAAATTCAACATTAATCAAAATCTAAATCTAATATATTAAATTATTTTAAGCTACCTTATTATTTAAAGAGGAGTTATTTAAATCTAATACATTAAATTATTATTTAAAGAGGATTGTAAAATTAAAATTGATATATGTAATATAAGTTGTGAAGGGGCGACGTCTTGCCTAATTTTTATAAACACATAATAATTACCTCCTTAGGATTTCATCATAGCTATACATTGTTGTTATAATATTTCTAAATGTAATTCTAACCGGATTAGATATTTGAAAAAAATTTGAAATCGTGTCTTGACTAAAGTTTTTTTTTGTCATTAATACTTGGTTAGGTACTAATTTCTAACATGATATTTTTTAAATGATTTTTGATATATCGATAAAATTATATATTTAAATAATATGATTGATTAATCATATAATTATTCATTTTTAGAAATTTAAAATTTATCATTTATTTATTTCTATAAAAATGTTATTGTGATCTTCTATTTAATTTTTAAATATGTGAATATATGCTTATTATTAACAAATATATTAACGGATTTAAGAATGAAGTATTTGTATTATGTTTTATGTATTTAAAAAGAAACTGACAAATTCTTTTTATTGTCATATATATATATATATATATATATATATATATATATATATATATGAAAATGTCAATCCGATTCAATTCCGAATTACTAGGACCAGATTAGGCAAGGCCTCAAACACCATCTCACTCAATATCCTTTATATAATCCTCTCAATAGACGTTTGTTTCAAGTAAAAAAACTACTTTTGATTACTTCTATTTAGAAACCAATCATGACAACAATAAGCCATAATCAGTCAACTAAGGTAAAAGAACATCAAAACAAGTTCAGTTGCATACCCTAGATTCCAATAAATAATCAGCACACAACAAAGTCATGTAAGAGGAAAATTTACCATATCCTATCCGAACCTAAGAAGTCCAGATCTCAATCAAATTCCAACCATTAATTATTGGTCAGGAAGGGCCAAGATTACTCTATCCCTAGGCCCCTACTTGAAATGTAATCACCAACAACTAGACCTAATAATTAGCAATCGATCATAACAATAATAAGATGAAAATTTACCGTTTTTTAAGAATAAAAAAAAACAATACGCTGCAATCAATCTACAATGTAAGAGAACATCAACCAGAATCATTCAATCATGACCATACTCGAATATCAACCATACAATGATTAATGCTCTGCTATTTTATTTATTTGATATAAGCACTGGATTTGACTTGTAAATATTTTTTTGAGGGCAGGAAAACTTTTTTGAGGAACACGATTACGAGAAAGAGTTGAGGGCATTGCAAAATAAACTCGAGAAAGAGCGGGGAAATTTGTCTGCCTTGTCCCTTGAACTGCAAGTTGCAACCCTGTTATGGTAAAGAAAAGTTGCAATTTGCCATCATTCACAATCTTATTGGATTCTTCAACTCTTACAGTAGCTCAAAAGTTGAATGAAGTGAAGTCTCCAAGAAGGAACTACAAACTCTTATAGTGGACAAAGATAGGGTAATTGTACATGGCATTTGGCTTGTCTGTGTCACTTCCTGCACTAGCCTTTTTTTTCTTTTAATAGTCATGCTGGTTTTGTTGTGCCAGATGTCTGCTGAAATGAAAAATGTGCAGAAAGAGTTGACTGAAAAAAAATAGAAATGAAACGGTTACAGGAGGAGATGATTAGAAGGGACAAAGACAAGTCTAATATGTCTGCTTAATATTTTAAAAGCTCGATAACTGCTTTGGAGAAGGATAATGCCAATCTGAAGGTCACTAATGAATTATTTTGGAGAGATTTTTAGTATAAAAAAACGTTTTTTATCTTAAATTATGGCAGTCTGTAAAAAAAGGGGCGCTTTTATAGTGGCCTGAAGAATTTCATGTCCTTTCCAACAATTGGGCTTTCCTTCTGCACATTGAAAATCCAATTATGTTGATATATTATTTCCAGCCAATGTAAACGAGAGGTCCATTTTGTGCACAATAACCTATTGCTTCTCTTTTTCTGTCCCCATGTTGATATGTAAGGCCTACAGGAGATGAGCGTGCACATTATCTTTTAGCCTTCAAAACTTTATATGTTTTAATAATTTTATCTATTTGGACTGGCTACATTAAGTAATGTGTATCCATGAATCTAGGCAGAAAAGAGTGAGCTTTTGGCCACTCTTAGAGATTACCAGGCACATAAGTCGGATGGAAGAACCCATCATTCAGATGATTTGAGTAAACTGGAAAGCCAGGTATTTTCCTGTCTTTTTGGTGTACATTATATGATTTGTCTCCTAGTAACATCTCAAAGTCTTTCTCATACTTAAATCAATTTAATTTTTTTAAAATGTTTTCAACTTAGGTGAAGTCAAGAAATTGCGTGTCAAAGGCTTAGTATTTTTTCTTTCATGATCACAGTAATTGTTACTTATCCATTGAAGGATTTTGTTTTAGTAATCCTTGTGTTACTTTTCTGAGCTGAGTTTAATGTTCTTGGGTCTTTTCAGTGCTACACAACATCTTTTACGTCTTTGTAATTGAAAATTTTAAAAGTGGTTGTTTTCTTTCTCTAACTTTTGTCCTTGATCACCCCTGCCCCTACCTTTGAAGTTATTCTTTCTTTCTCTTTCTTTTTTTTCTAGCAGTTGTTTCTTTACAGCAAATTATCAAACTTGATTTTTGCTAAATTTCCACCTGAATATGTAGTGATTGCTTGATTTTGTCCACTTATCACTTCTTCAATAATTTATGCTGAATGGCATTTTGTTCACAATAATTAGATTGCCTTTTGATTATGATTTTATACCTTCTTCTTATCTGACTACAATGTTTGTTACTGATCTACTGTTTTTAATTTACGTGCAGGTTGCAAAGCTGGAGAATGATTTGAAGAATTTAACTCTTGAGAAGGACAAAGTAATGCAAGAACTGTCTCCGTTGAAGCAGCACTTGCTTGATAAGGTTAAAATTTGACATCAGTAGTATTTTTTTTTTGGTTACTAAGCATATATTTCAACCTTTGTTGCCCCTTCCTGACGCCAAGCTTGAGATAATTAGTAGTTGAAAAATACTAGTATAGCTTTCTATTGCAATGGTGTTAAGAAGGAAATCCTTACAATTTTGCACAAATGGTTGCAACCTTATCTCTGTTATGCCCTTAACCTCTGCAGTTTTAGTTGAAGATAATGACTTCTCTTCTGATGTTATTTAGGAACTTGAAGAGTCAGAAAAGATGGATGAAGACAGCAAGATGATTGAAGAACTTCAAGCAAAATGTGAATATCAGAGGCACAAATGTTG
Source organism: Piper betle (assembly GCA_033002965.1). Lineage (NCBI taxonomy): Eukaryota > Viridiplantae > Streptophyta > Magnoliopsida > Piperales > Piperaceae > Piper > Piper betle. The sequence continues at coordinate 9,659 of JAURVB010006109.1, read as the reverse complement.
CATATGGAGAAAGCTTTGAAGCAAGCCATATCGGGTCAAGAGGAGGCTAAGAAACATGATAGTGATGAACTTCAACAAGCAAAGGAAACCATCATGGATCTGAAGAGGCAACTTGCAACCTGTATGAGCACTGTTGATGCTAAAAATATTGAACTGCTGAATCTTCAGACAGCTCTCGGTCAGTATTACGTTGAAACAGAAGCCAAGGTGAGAAGTTTTTGCTTTGCACTTGTTTGATTTAGTTGATGAATTGTTCTGCACTTGTTTACAGTACCTTCAATGTTTTGTTTCCTTTGTGCACTCGTACAGGAGCGTTTGGGAAGGGACTTGATTGTTGCAAGAGATGAATTGAATAAGTTTTCTGAGTTATTGAAGGTCAGTGAGGAAATAATCCATAATGTTTTCAGTGCAAGTATTTTAGTTGTGGTTATTGAAAAAAATTAACACTATAAGCCTCAAATACTTCTAAAAGTAGCATAGTTTCTAGGTTTATTTTTCTGGTCTTTGCTTTTGTTTTTTACAAGTTATTGTCAAATTTTTATGTGTGAATATTTTCATTAGGAGGCACATGATGAGCTAGAAATTGAAAGGAAAGAGAAGAGGAAATCAGATCCAAGCTTTTACAGTAGACAGAATGGTCACAGAGAGTAAACTGAGAATGCAAAAGATTGAGGATGAGAACCAAAAAATGCGGCGTGCACTAGAGCAGAGTATGATCAGATTGAACCGGATGTCTGTTGACAGTGATTTCTTAGTTGACAGGTTGCTGTTTATTATTTGTTAGCATTTTTCTCTTGTTATAAAAGCTTGTCTTGGTGTCCCATTAATGGAAGGCATTGTGGCAGACGAATTGTTATCAAACTGTTTGTCACCTACTTTCAAAGAAACCAGAGTAAAAAGGTATATTTATTTTTTTCCTTTCAGTTGCAGTATTTGTTTGTTTTAATTAGAATAATTGATTGACCTGAAACCTCGGGTTCTTGATCTCATGGTTCTCTGAGGAAGATAAGCATAGAATTAGGGTGCTAATTGAGCGAGCGAGTCGAGCTCAACATGTGTTCGAACTCGGCTCGAATAGTTCGAAACTCATTCGAACTCGACTCGAGATCGAACGAGTTTTGGATATACATGCTCGAGTTCGACTCAAATATCTTTTATGTATTCGAGTTCGACTCGAGCTCGAATATACTTAAACTGTTTAATTTTTGTGAGCTTGTTCGCCAGCCATCTCAACTATCTTGCTTCTTTGTTATTATATTTCATATATATATATATATATATAATATAAAAACTATATTATTATATTATTTTATCGAGTCGAGTTCAGAGTCGAATTACGAGTCGAGTTCGAGGTTACAACCGAGTCGAGTCGAGTCAAACACGGCCTTGCTCAAGCTCGGCTCGTAAAATTCGAGTTCGAGTCGAGTTCGAGTCGAGCATTTAAATATCGAGTTTCGACTCGAGTCAAGCCGAGCCGAACGCTAAATGCTCACGAGCTGACTCGCTCAATTAGCAACCCTACATAGAATAGGTTTTGCCGAGCACACTAGTAGTACAAGTGTTGTTCGGGTGGTTTTGGGGTTACCCGGACGTCTTGTTGGGGGCATTATTGGAGGGGGAGCTCACAAGAAAAGCCTGGGCATGCACCCATGGATAATGAGGTGTATTCATCTGCTCTCGCTGTTTTCTCAGTGAATCTTTTTCAACTATTACAAATAGTAAAATTAAAATACATGAAGAAAAATATTAAAAAAAAAGAAAAGAAGAAGAAGGTTACACGTAGTCACTATTTAGAAGATATATAATAATAATTCATGCTTGTTAGGAAATAACTGTACATATCTATGTCTAGCAACTTGCTAGTAGATTTTGGGATCCAATGGCCGTGGATAATACTTATTTGGAATGGAGTTTATTGCGTTCTATCAAAATTGGATCTTTGTTTCTTGTTTGTGTGAATTATCTTCTGTTTGCATCGATGCATAGCTAGGGCCAAATATGTGGGTGAACTAGTGAACTTGATCGCTTTACTGCTATTTGGCATAAGATGAACATTTGCTGATCCAACTTCATTTTTATCAGTCTTTTGCAGATTTATGGGTTGATTTTCTTCTTAAAGAAACCGAAAGGGAGAAGAGGGAATCTGCAGAGGCGGCAGCGGCAGGATCAGAGAATGCTAGTGCTAGTTCTAGTGCAAAGCCGTCACTGATTTCTGATCAGCAACAGCAAATAAGCACTTCCAGTTCCGTTTCTCCATTCATCACCACCAATTACGCTTACAGTAATGGACAGAACCCGGTTTCTACAAGAGGCCGACAACCATCCTGGCAATCAGATAACGAGTTTCTAAATGTTCCGCTTACCAGCTCAACATCATCCTCAACTTTAGATAACAGCTCCAGATCTTCAAGAGGTAGTGACGCCCTAATTGTGGTCGTCATGTGTAAGTATTATTTTTTTTCCAAGGATTGATGAAAGTCTGGCTTTTGCAAGGCATTCGTCCCTGTAAACTCTTTTGTTGTCCTTCCATTCGTTTATTAAATTTTAGTGATTTTGGCCGCTTTGTTGAGCACAGTGAGCCACATTTTTATTTACTGAGCGCTGCTGAATTGAATGGTTACCACAAGTGATGATTTGTATCAAACATGCTACTTCGAACTAGAGAAAAAATTGTATACCCAGCTTTCTTGCTATTTGATCTTACTCGTTGCAAAATCTCCTTGCTCGTACTTGTTGCAAATACCGTAAGATATTCTTTTACTATGAACCCAGCCTAGAAAAACAAATATACAATTGGAAACCCAACCTTAAAAGGGAGGGAGCATTCTTTTTCAACGAACTGTATTACAAATTATCCTTACTCAAACTGACACTACATGTATGGGAAGTATCAACGAAGAAAGCAGATTACATTATACCAGCCCGAAATCCGAAAAGCTTCCTAATAATTTTGTGGTATATATGAGCTTCACCCAATCAATATATGATATAACACAAAAGATTCTAGGAAGAATTCTTCCAAAAAACATGGGTTTGATCCAAAAATGTTGCCAAAGAAAATGCAAGAACCCTAATCGACGATAAAAATGGGTTTCAACAGAGCAGAGAGATGGGTGGTTCCCCCACAACCCACGTCGCACAGGAAGGACAACACAAAATCCACTGTTATCGATTTTAGATATAGGAGACAACATACATTAGTCGCGTTGTTACACGTGTCTATATATATATATATATATATGAGAGCCGATTTCCTGCGCTCGCGCCACACTATTTCGGGCCGTCCGATTACAAGGACGGCCTAGATGTATGGGTTTTTTTTTAAAAAAAATTAAAATTTGATCTGGACCGTCCAATTTCATGGACGGTATAGATCATCAAGCCCGCCCCACCCCTCTTGCCGCCGCGGCCGCCCGCCTCGCCGCGGTTGCCGCCCGCCCCACCCCGCCCTGACGACCGCCCGCCTAACCCCTCCGCCTCGCCTCCTCCCGCCCCACCCCGGTCTCGCCACCACGGCCGCCCGCCCGCCCAGCCCCTCCACCCCGCCTCGCCGCGACTGCCGCCTGCCCCACCCGCCCCGACGGCCGCACGCCTAGCCCCCTCCGCCCCGCCTCCTCCCGCCCCACCCCGTCTCGCCGCCACGACTGCCCGCCCAGCCCCTCTGCCCCGCCTCGCCGCGACTGCCGCCCGCCCACCCCGCCCCGACGGCCGCCCGCTTAGCCCCTCCGCCCGGCCTCCTCCCGCCCCACCCCGTCTCGCCGCCACGGCCGCCCACCCAGCCCCTCCGCCCCGCCTCGCCGGGACTGCCGCCCGCCCGGCCCCTCTGCCCCACCTCACTGCGACTGCCCGCCCCGCCCCCTCCTCCTCTGCCCTTGCCCACCCCCGCCGCGACAGCCGTCCTGCCCGCCCCTTCCTCCTCTGCCCTTGCCCGCCCCTGCCGCGACAGCCGTCCCGCCCGCCCCGCCGCAATAGCAGTCCGGCCCCCGCCGCGACAGCCGTCCCACCCCGCCCCCGCCTCCTCTGCCCTTGCCTTGCCCCCGCCGTGACAGCCGCCACGCCCCACCCCTCCCCCTCTGCCCCTGCCCCGCCCTCACCGCCACCCTCCTAGCCCCTCGGCCCCTCCAACCCCTCCCCCTCCGACCGTCCCTCTCCGACGCCGCCTCCCTCCGCACCCCCTCTCCAACGCCGCCCCCCTCCTCCGCCCACCCTCGCCCACCCCCCCACCCCCGGGGCCGGCCGGCTACGGCCAGCACCCAGCCGCCGGCGGCAAAGTGGGTGGGTTTGTTTTTTAATCAAATCTAGGCCGTCCAATTAACATGGATGGCCCAGATTGAGATGTGAGGCAAAAAAGTTTTCCTGCCTTTTGTGCAAGAAAACTTTTCTATATATATATACAGGGGAGAGAAAAATTCTTTTATTTTATTTTCAAATTTAATCAAGGCAGTCGCGGATAGACACACAGAGACAAGCTATTTATATTTTTTATAAATATTGCTATTATTGGTCGAGGTTGAGGTATCGCCATGGGACGTGCACTTATCTCTTTCTCGATGGTTTCTCTAGTCAGGTAGCTTGAATCAATGTTTATCATTCATTTATTTATGTAAAATAAATATTTAGTTAATACAACTTAATTAACGATAATAGTAGTAATAAATGGGAAAAACGTGTATCAAGGTCTCCAGTTATAACTTATAACCATCACATCAAATTGACAGTGTTAACAAAAATTATTTCATAATCAAAGCAAAGAGAAGGTATCAAAAATAGATTCACCGCGCAATCTAATCCCACGACTTACAAATTTGTAATCAATCATAAGGTATATATCAAGGGCCTCTCACCCTCGCTAACCTCATAATAAGAAACCATGATCAACAACAATGATAATAATAAGTAACGAGGTCCCCCAAGTCGTAAGAAAATTTGCCTTCTCAAAGCAAAATTTAAATCAAATTCAGTATTTCTATGTAATTAATAGTATTTATTTAATCGTTAAAAAATAGGGTAAATGATAAATTAGTGCACCGCGTTACCAACAATAACACCTAAAAACAATAAGTCGGAGCAAAATAAAAAAGTAATAGAAAGCTTTTTCACCAGAGAAGATAAGATGAAAGTCAATTACGCTTGTATTCCAGTAAAAAAAAACAAAAATTGCTGCAGCCCATTGGCGAATTTGAAATTTCAGGAGCCTAAAAAACCATATATAGAACATTGAATTGATCTACATCTAATTAAATATGCTTTTGTTGTGCTACCCAAAACCGTTGGGTAAGTCTTTCCTATAGCCTGCTGTTTCTATACAAGTAAAGAGTAAAAACAGAACATAGCTCAAAGGCCAAAGAAGCCCAGTTCGCTTGCTCTCTCCTTCTCAAATGTTTCGAAATACTGATATATTATGGTCACGGCAAGGAGTATCCCAGTTCCAGATCCAATCGCACCCATGAAATCTGCTAGCACAGTCAATGCACCGACACAAACGCCACCAAATGCTGCTGCCGTAGGAATATAGCGGTTCAACTCCTTCTGAAGGTTGGATTCTCGGTGTCCTGGTATTACCATTTGTTGTTCCTAACAAGAAAACTATCAGTTCAGAAATAAAAATATTTGACCAGGCACAAGCCACTGTTCTACGCAAGGGAGGCAAAATGGGCGGGAGGAGGAACTGCAATGAAAAAGGTGGATTACAGGCTTACTTTTAGCTGCTTGGCCACATCTTTTGCTGAGGATCCGGACACTTGAATCCAAGTCTTAGAAAATAACGCACACGCTGAAAGCATAAAAACAACGTAGAACAAAGCATGCAAGGGGTGGGCAGCCATGTCCCCCAAGCTGAAATACCAAAATCAACTTGTGAGAACAATTAGGATGTAAGAGCAAGATCAACTTCTAAGAACAATTAGGAGGCTCCACAAACCTTGAAGGGGCTGTCACATAGTAGGCCAAGCCGCCTACAGGAATACTTTGACCACCGGAATATTCAGATTCTTCCCACTTGCCAAGAAGATTTACGAGGAAATTTCCACTGTACCTTCTGTAAAGTAACTGCATTCCATGCAAAAACATCAGCATAACCCAGAAAAAAGATAAATTGCCCACACATTTATGCAAACAAAATAATTTTACCTGTGAGATGAAGTAAAGATTAGAAACGAGTGCAGATTGGAGAAGTATAGGCATGTTGGATGTGTAGAACAACTTTATTGGGTATGAGCCTTGCTGTCCTCGAGCATTTTTAGACCTCACTGGCAGAACAACTCGGAAACCTTGGAAATAAATAACTATGACAAACACCAAGATAGTAGCAAGAAGATTCGTCACGTTTGGAAGATTCTGCCGATAGAAAGCCTCGCGAAGTGCACGGACTTTGTCGGTTCGCGTTATCAATAAATGAAACAAAGCAATCAGAGCTCCTTCAAATTCAGTCCCTCTTCCACTGTTGATAGTGGTTGGGCTAAAGGCTTTCCAAATTATGCTTTCACTGAAACATGAGTACTCCATTTTAACAAATACTGATAAAATTCACGACTGATAACAATCAAAGACAAAGAAAAGTTAAGACGCTACCAGACATTAGTTGCAATGAACAAAGAAATGCCAGAACCTAGACCATATCCTTTGTGAAGAAGTTCATCTAAGCATATGACTATTATTCCAGCAAAGCACAGCTGCAGAATTATAAGAATGGCATTTCCTGCACCAAGCTGACTGACACTACCATACATTCCAGACAGGACATATGCAACAGCTTCTCCAACAGCTATAAGAATTCCAAGAAGCTTTTGAGCACCATTTCTGAACATGTTAGAACAATGTTAATCAAGCTGTGCTTATAAAAAAGATCAAACCACTGCATCAAAATTTCAAATTCCAAGTAAATTTGAAAACAAAAATAAACAATATAGTACGACATGACCATTCCCACTAGGATGATAGAAAATTGAAGTTTAACACAACAAAAGACATGAGCCCAACAGAAGACTTGTATGCTTTGGCATCAAGTAATAAGTCTTCCAAGCAGTCTAATTCTTGCAAAGGAATAATAGCTATGATATTCTCTTGTCAAAAAAAAAAAAAATGAACATTATAAAAAATTCACTCTATTTGCGTGAAACTACTTACAAAAGTGCCATGTCTTCACGAACACTATTGTTCACTTCAATTATCTTAGATCCAGCCAAGAATTGCATGACAAGTCCGGATGTCACAATTGGGGTGATACCCAACTCCATTACAGTTCCATGGTTCGATGCCATTATTAATCGAATCCAGTAGAAAGGATCTGCACTGGTTGTTGAGTGTATACCATACAAAGGGAGATGACTACATACCAAAAATATGAAAAGAGAGAGCACTGTATAGATCAGCTTTCTCCCTGAAAGGAACCCTTCGATCAGGGCTCCGAACTTCAGGCAATACTGATAGAAACGGTCTCACAAGATGCAACACTTTAAATCCACCAACCATCTTTTCTATGGTTCTCACAGAACCCCTGTTAAGTCACAAAATGAAAGAGACGATCAATGCACGAATCTATTAGTCAAATTGGAAAGTTTTTGTAATGGACACGGCTCAAACGAATAACTCAAACAGAAATTTTTGAAGGGCATATAACGAAAACTTAGAAGACAACAAATGACAATAGCATCCATCTATCACAAAATTGACTCAAATTTTCAACTAAAATACACTTATTTAGCTCAACCCATGAATAGCAAATGGACAGGTGATGCTCATCCATTGATGAGAGGTTATATGGAAACTTTGTGTTTGGTAGCAGCTATTACGCATGTTGATATGAGTTATGTGAGCCCCCCAATAATTTCTGTATTTCTCTTTCATGATTGCCTTCGGGCCTTTGCCTTCCATTCATGTCCCAAAAGTCGAGCAAAGCAATTCCACCAACCAATGTAAGACAATCAAATTACATGAATTGCTTTGAAAGATAAATCTAATGCATGGGTAACTTCGGGGACGGAAGGGAATTGCGATCAAAAACATGGAAGGCGAATGTCGTAAACGACCGCAAGAACGAATCCAATGGCATATGCAGTCACCAAGATTGGGCAACGGCGAGGCCTTTCTACTCAACCAGGAATGAAGGGAATAGAACTTGGAAACATGGTTGGCCATGACCAATACCATACTCTCATGTATTGTCTATACACAAAAGATTATGTGACATGCAGAAGAGAAGCGATTTGGGAAGATGGGTAGGATTTGACTGGGGCACAGGACTTCTCGGCGTTGCAATGGCCAACATGTGCACGCTGCAAAAGCTGCGCCTCTGGGTACGGAGTTGAAAAGCTTGGCCTACCCTTTTGTGTCCTTTTTTTTATTCTAATCTCTATCTATCTCTATTTTTCTTCGATCACACCAAACTTATTTTAAAAAAAAAACGTTTCCATCAATCTACAATTTAACAGAACATTAATAAGAATTATTCAATCATGACTATAATCAATCAACAACATCATAGAATTTTTTTAACGAACAAAACCAATATTTGAAACACTTTTTCTACCTAATTGATAAAGATAAAGATGATAACCAGAGAAAGGTGGTAAATTTGCGGCGGAGAAGCAATTGCGAAGGCAGTGGCAAAAGCAACTGCGAAGGCCGTGGTGAAAATTGTAGAAGTCGTGCTCGAAAAGACGGCAGAAGTAACGGCGGCCAACAAAATATACACCTCCACGCTGTATGGAATGGATAATCTCTTATTACAATTAATTATATATATTAATGGTGATGATTATCCATCATGAAAATTTTAGAATCCTATTTATAGTCAAATTAGAATTATTTAAATATTTATTTATAGTTATCATTTGAATCACAATATTTTACTTATTAATATTTTTAGTTAAAACTTTTACACGTCATCTTATCCGGTATCTACAATCTATCACTTATTTTAATTGGTGTTTATCTTTAAAATCTTCATTAATCAAAATATAAATCTCACACATTAAATTAATATAATCTACCTTATTATTTAAAGTGGATTTATTTAAATCTAATAGATTAAATTATTATTTAAAGAGTTTATTAGCCAGGAGGCATTCTGCCCTATTTTAATCTGGGCCGTTCGAGACAATTTAGATGAGATAGGTAAATTGTTTTCAATTATTAATTAAGTAAGGTTCCACAAAAAATTAGAACTAAAATCTACAAAAGTGTTTTTCGTCAAAAAAATGTGCCTAAGAACTGTCCCTCAATTAAAAAAAATTTAAATTTAAATAACAATCGAGCTGAAAATTTATTTTATTTTTATTTAAAAAAATAATACGCTGCAATCACTCGACAGTGTAACAGAACATCAACTAGAATAATTTAATCATGACCATACTCGAATAACAACATCATGGAGTTCATCTAACAAACAAAAATAATATTTGAAGTAATTTTTCTCCAATTGATGAAGATAAAGATGTAAACCGGGAGAGAGAAAGTTGATTTACGGTGAAGGAAACGACTACGAAGGCGGCAGCGGTGTTGAAAGCTGACAACAAAAGTAACAGGGGCAAGACGAAATAGAGGCACATGGAGTCTGGAATAAATAATCCTTTATTATACTTAATTAATATATACTAGTGATGATGATTATCTATTATAAAAATTTTAGAGTCCTATTCCTAGTCAAATCAGAATTATTT